>BMAV01007704.1:0-11931 GCA_019973955.1 Trichonephila inaurata madagascariensis
ATGGAACAGTTGGCTAACATGAAGAACAAATGATGAAAGATTAGTTAAGACAATAGGCTTGGTTTAGTTTTACCGAAAAACCCGGCTATAACGCGCACTTTTAACACATAAAATAAGATCGAAATTTATGGGTGCGCGTTTTGATGGATAAAAAAATAAACTTTAGAAATAAATGAAAGATGATTTAAACGAAATGGCATTGATTGTGAACTTAAAGGTTGTACTTCTAAAATATACTATATTTTCGAAATGGAATAATATCTCAAAAAAATGACTTCAAAATATAAAGATATTGCATGCAGACATTTCCAGGGTTTTTAAAAAAAGGGGTGCGCGTTATACGGCGAATATACTAAAATTAAAATAATGAAGTTTGAAAGTATCGGTGCGCGTTATACGGCGGATTTACGGTATTTCTCAAATAGGGGAAAATTAAGACGCAAAAGACAATTTCGCCTTATCTCTACAAAGTAACAGAATGATATCAACTACAAAATCAAATAATACGATTGATGCAGTGTTTTCGAGATTCTAAATGATATTGAGGGAAAAGCTTCTCTCTTATATTAGCTACCAAAGCTCTGATAACAAAGTATATGTACTCGAAACACCCATAAACAATGAAATAGACTAACAGTAATGATACTTTTCTATAAATGTGTAGGAAGATTCGAACCAGGCACCTTCCGTTCGAACGTGAGTTCTTTATCGATCACGCCGAAATGATCGTCTTCGCGTGATGTCTAGTACTGCTTTATTTAGATCACTAGCACTTCCTCTCCACAGTGAGGTGATAGGCAGAATGATTTTTGTTGTTGTTGTTGTTTGTTTGCGGAGGCGTGTTTTATTGATTTATATATATATATTCTTCTTTTATTTTTTTTTATATACTTTATATATATATATATATATATATATATATATATATATATATATATTATATATATATATTATTTTTATTTATTTACTTTTCTTCTCTTCTTATTTATTATTCTTATTTGTTTTATTTATTTATTTTTCTTGCGTCGAACGCGAGTTCTTTATCGATCAAACCAAAAACGATCGTCTTTGCGTGATCTCTAGTACTGCTTCATTTAGATACCGCTACAAATGTATGCAATAGAAAAATGTTTAGTATTATGTATTGAAAATGAAAATTTGGTTTATACTTATACCTTTTCCACCCTAATTATTTTTATATACAGTTTGAAATAATTATGATAGTAATAAATTTGTTAATTACATATAAGATTACTCCAAAATAAAACTTTATTATACAATTCAATACATAGAAGCCAAAGAAGTTAAATTCTACCGCGTGTTCACACTGATACACGCACACATTTTTTTTTTCTTTTTCTATTACCAGTAATTTTCATCATACACTACGACATGTGTCCTAAAATTTTATTGATAAAATCTATTAATTTTGCTTGAGTTTTTGGTTTAAAAAATTACGGCCATTTCATTGCTCTAAGGAAATTAGGCCCTTGATAAAACCATTTCAAGGTCATTAATCACCATAAAATATGTTAAAAGAGAGAATAATTTGAAAAACATTCTGAAATATACTTTAAAAATAGTGCGAAAAAATCGACACAAAAAATCACAAGAGAAAAAATTTCGTCAAATAGAAAATACACTTCATTATTTGGAGGTTATTTTACGAAGAAAATAGTAAAATGTTCTTGGTTCAAGGAAAAAGTTCGTAAAATGGGGAAATTCGCAAAATAGAGGTTCGCTATATGGAGGTTTGACTGTATAACTTTGAGAATATCACTACTTAAGCTATGTGTATTTATAAAATATTTAGTGGCCATAAAAATTCGAAAATATACCTCGAATGTCGCAAAAGACGTTGTATGCAACAGCTTTAGTAAAATGGGTTTCTATTTTAATAAACTTTTACCTCACTGGAAAACTATCTCCCTACTCCAAAGTCGAATTAAAATCACTGATCCCACGAACGCTTTAATGTGCTCAGCTACCCAAAGTCATTAAAACTGCGTATTCATGTATCCTTTCGCCATCCCGACTCTTAAACACGCC
The DNA here is from genome assembly GCA_019973955.1 of Trichonephila inaurata madagascariensis. NCBI lineage: Eukaryota > Metazoa > Arthropoda > Arachnida > Araneae > Nephilidae > Trichonephila > Trichonephila inaurata. Next base: position 2,050 of record BMAV01007704.1, read on the forward strand.
GACGTGAGGATAAACATGGAGCCTAGAATGACCGAAAACTTCCTGAGAAAGAGCGAAGAAAATTTCCTTTCGCCGAATCATTTCTCTTTTTCCTGATGAAAGACTTGGATTTCAAGCGCGGAATGATTCTCCGGCAGCGGCAATATTACAGAAATCCGATGCCTTCTTATTCCTGGTACTTCCTGCTATCGAAAACTCCATTAAAGACGAAGGTGTGAAACTATCAGGTTTCCATCTTACTCCAATGATTATTTCGCCCATTAGCGAAAAATCTAAAAGTATGGCATTTCATGATCTAAAATAAATGAGTAATATTGGTAAAAGTGAAACTTGTTTCAAAGTAATATTGGTTTCTCATAATGAAGAAAGATTTTCAGAGGCCGGTGATAACTTATTAAAAGTTGTGTCGTAGTTTTGAAAACTTTCCATGTTTCTGAAAGTTAATGTTTAAAAAAAAAAGTAATTTAAATATTTTATACCGCAGTTGGAATTTAAATTTAGCATTAAATCATAATAAGAAAAGTGTTTTGAGCTAATAGCGAAATATTTCTTTTTTCGCTGTCTTAATTCCATGAACAATCCATTTATTTCTCCTTGCTGAAATATTCCCTTTATCTCAGTGTCACTTTTATCACAGTTCTTGTAACACCAGCACAGTTCAAATCAGGAAAACTATTACTTTTTTTTTTACAAACTGTTAAAGGATATTCATTTATTATGGAACAGTTATTGCTGAAAGATTTTCAATTAATGTTGGCAGTATAAAATTTATTTTCATTACTATGTTAATTGACTGGATTAAAATATGAAATCACCATGCCTTTTTTTTTTCAAATTTTGTCTGTAAAATTTGAGTAATTATCTTTTAGACATCTCATATACTAGCTATTAGTTTTACTAAATATTTCTGCAATTTTATCAATTACTTGTTAGCAAAAACTTGCATATTTATACATAAAAAAAATTTACACTACGAAAAGGTTTTAGAACATAAATATGAGAGGTTGAATACAGGAGGTACTATCACCTGTCTTAATAGACGATAAATAAATTCTTGGACAAGGTAGTTATCACAGATGTGTATGTGATACATAATCTTCTTTTTTATTATATACATGTCCTAAATTTTAATCCTGTAATATGGTGTAAGGCACAGTCATCTCTTATAGGGAGAGAGTGTATTTTAAAAAACACACAGACAAAAGTGCCGAGGCGTGACCCCCCTTTATCCTAAGAAATAAAAATGTCTGTAAATCAGTACTGGTACTGGGTTGGGTGAAAGAACTTGGCTTTTTTGAACCTTTATCTCTTATCATAAGGTTTTGAGAGGTTTTAATGTGCTTTCAAATTACCCTTTTTAACTTTAAAAAGTTTAGCATTAAGATAATAAAATACAGTTTTTCTGTGTAGGTTAATAAGAACCGGGAATCACATTTGTGTGACAGATATTACATGAGTTGTGAAAAGTTGAAATTGGATGAAATTATCAAAAAATCAGGGAGTGGGAGGGGCGAGTCTAGCCAATCCAATTGCAGCAAAGAAATTCGAGTGTGAAGTGAAAAAATTTTGGATGAAAAAAAGTTAGGATACATTGGTGTCGAAAGGAGCTTCTGTGATTGGCTAAACAGAATGGACAGTCATTTTTACATTTAAGTTGGGAAGAGAAACTTGTCCAATCAATGATGTGAGCTAACCGTGTGAGGAGTACGCATAATTGTTTCATTCCCAAATAAATCCTTACGTAGATTTTATAGCCAGTAGTTACAAATATCGGTCATTACCTATACCTTCTAGAAGTTGGTTCTGCCACCAGAAATGCAGTCTCTACGGTTTATTAATTACAAAATATTTCACATTCAACCACTTTACTTCATAAAATTGACTCTAGCCTGCTTCTCTCTCTATTTGCCCAATGACATTTCATCGTAATTCAGATTAGCCATTGCGAGTACTCATATTTTTTTAAAAAAAAGGTTGGTCGCTCAATATTTCCTATTGCAGTTTGTATATCCAGAAAATGCACGTTATTTAGAAGCTTGTTCTCACTCATGGGTCAAATGAACAGCAGTTCCAGGATTCTGAATACCATACTGTAATGAAGAAGCTCTTGTTATACGAATACTAATGAAAATTTACTTGTTCTTGGTGATGTAATGAACACAAATTTTTCGAAGTGATAACTTCTATTGGCGCATTTTGCTGGAGAGTGGACTTGAATGAACATCATGCTCGGATATGTATCGCTGCTTCGGCTTTTTTCTTCTCGAGTCGGAAATCCTGTTCGTACAAGGTCGTCCGCGACATACACACCGCAAAAAAGAAAAGGAGGGACATTTCCCCCTCCCACCACTACTCTGAAGCGCGGTAGTTTATCCCCTACCAATACGCCGTAAAAGTAAAGTTCCTAGCTTCGATTCCCCCCGCCACCTCTTTCTACAGAATTGAATGCGGGATTCTTTCTAATCCTAGTTGAAGCATGAAAATGAAACACGTAATATTTTTAAAAAATAGGTTGAGAGAGAGAGAGAGAGAAATCCTACACTAAAACTAAACAAAATGTATAAAAGGACAAATTTTTATAGAACTAAGTAAATAGTATAATTACGATTAGCAATATTATATATTAAAATAAAATCTATTTTTAAGCAGTCAGAATAGCAATGAACAAATAGTTATATTAATAACATAACTTAAATATATTTTTTAGTCCTAGGGAAAATTAAAGCAATTAAAAATTTAAAAATAACAAAAATTGTAGTATACAGGTATTAAGAAAAGTTACATTAAAATAATTTAAATACAAGAAAAAATATAGGTAAGGCTTACCTTGCAGCAGCACCGGATATATTTGTACAAAACTGCCATACAATGACAAAAGAGCTAGTATAAGCTAGAGATTATGTGATATAAATCTTCTGATTAAATCCTTTTTTAAAGGTTTTGACCTAGATTCCTCTCTTCCCAATCCACAACCTATCTTACTATCCTTTTGCTTAAATTAATTCATGGATATAATTGAATATTGTTAAACTACAACCAAAATTTACAAAGCCGTATCGGGTCTTCTGAACAAATTACCTATGATTTTAAGTGAAAATTTTAAAGTGGATTTTTCAAAAGGTATATCAAAACCTTCAGTTCATTTTTTAAAATCAAAATTCAATTTAATTATGTCAAATGATCCAAATGAAAGCACGAGGAAGTACGAAAAAACGCTTGACGGTGTTTTTTTTATAGATATTTAAACAAAATTTTGTATCTAAAGTATTTATAACCTATTTCAGCTACCATAAACCTCTTGTTTCCTTCTTAGAGTACAGTTAATTCACAAATATGATTGTGTATTTCGCACAAAAATATTATTTTATGAGTACAGACATATGAATAAATAATTTTATAGAGAGAACAATACTAATATCCCCTTGTTTTTTATTCAACAAACTAATCCCTCTGAAATAACATTACAAAATTTGCAGTTATCACTTCTATCGTGTGCTCATAAGCACACCCACTTTTTTTTTTAGTTTGGAAATCAGTGTACATCATAATTGAATTAACTGGTAATCCAGCAATAAAGATAATGTCCACGTGTGACTAAAAACGAAGTTCAAAACCCTTCGACTCGCAGAAGTATTTGTTGCCTGATCACCGTATTAAAACAATTTTTTCGTCACCCTAAATGTCATGATTTGATCAAAATTATATATATATATGTGTGTGTGTGTGTGTTCTTTTCTGACGAATATATTATTTTAAAAATTACTTTATACATTCTTATCTTTTACACGTTCTCTCTCTATTCATACATTATTATTCTTATGGAAATTTTTCTAACTTAACTTTGGAAGTGAGGTGTATTGATTCACACACACACACACAAATTGCTTTTAACTTTATTTTAGTTTTAATGCTTGAAATTTTTTACGGTCTTCATATTGATATTAGTATATGATTAAGTTCAGTTAATCAGTAATGTTCTGGATAAGTTAGTTAAAACGGTGAAAAAGGCAATAATTTCAATGCACATATTTATTAGAATTTTGCGCGTGTGTGTGTTACTGAATTTAAATAATTATTTTCGAATGTTACATTCTCAACTTCGAGAAACAAACCAAAAATCTATGTGAGTAGAAGCTCTACGAGAAATTTATTTTGCAATAGTGGTTAGTGAGAAATTGTGGCTAAACAATATTGATTAAAAAAGAGACTTTAAAAAATATCGCCTTTTAAGGAAGGTGCTAATTCAACTGAAACTGATACAAAATTCTTAGCTGGATAGGAAAACTTATACTTTGTAAAATGTGAATGTACACGTTTATAGATTCTTCCAATTATTTTTTGAATAACGAAACACTGTTTACTATTCAAAGTGCATCTCCAGCATTAATGGGAAAACTATTATTTAAAAAAAATAATAAATAAATAAAACAGCAAAATATTAAACGTTTCGATGACATTTTTTTAAGAAAATCTCATAAAATACAAATTACTGAAATTCGGACTTTCACACAACCTAATGCCTAAAATATTGATCTCTAATTTATTTTGAATTTATTTCGAAAGATAAAATACGTTTAAGAAAGTATTTCAAATCTTTAGGAATTCAATCATAATTAATGTGTTAAAAACCATCAAAACAAAACTTCAAACTGTAATAAATGAGTAATTCGGAGAAAAATACTTAAATACTCTCTACTATAAACTCAACCTCATTGGCGTAACAGCCCATGAGGGCCAATGCATACTGTGCCCATGCCAGTATACGTGACCATTGTGCGCTAGGGTGGTGAGTGAAATTGAACCCCAGTGTTTTAGTCCCAAGAAAGCATAGTACTCATTTATCGACCCACTGAAGGGCCGAGGCTGGGGTGTGCCCAACCCTGGGATACACTGCCGCCATGCTCGAAAAGAAAATTGTATTGTTATAATGTTCACAAAAGTTTCTATTTCGTGTTATTATTTCTGGTGCTATCGCGTCACTTGACCGAGGCTCAAAAAGATGAGGACCGTTAACCAAAGCCCTTGAGTTGCTTTACAATGCGACACGTTAATATATCTCTCACGCTCATTCATTTCCTTCTTAATAGTTATGTTAAAGAAATATTACCTTGCTCCAAATTTTCTGCCTAAATCTTTTAAGTTCTGGAGGATGTTGAAATAAATTTAAATATGTACGAATTAATGACACCATCACTTCTATAACATGTTATACATGCAAAAGCACTTAAAATAAAAAGGAGCATGCCCCAAGACTGAATATTCGTAAATTATTTACATAAATCTACTCTTTTCGTGTAATGCTACTTTTAATATTTCTGAAGTGTTGGCATACCTAACGGAAAATCTACTCTAAGACATACATCCAAGGGATATGCTTACCTCAGTGTGAGAATATTACATTAGAGTAGATTATATAAAAAAATACATATATAAATGTAATAATTCCCATTAATTTCATCTTGAACGTGTTTTTGATTTTTAAAAGGTAGGTCCTGGCCTTTAGGACTCGTGCGTAAATAATAACTAGCTACCCACTCAACGAGAATCTCTATCGAACTACATAATTCTACAATAAAAAAGCTCCATCCACGAAGGTCATGTGAGTTGTACTTCCGTTTGTGCCGCTTTGTATAAAACCGAGATTCTGGGGAATCTGCCCTCTTTGCTTTTTGTCTTCGTCAAAATGTAACGCGCATGGCTTTTTGTGCTGTGTGTTTTCTGTACTGTTATGTTTAAGATGTGTATCAATGTTCAATAAACAGGTTTACTTTTTCACAAAGGACTGCCTCGTCAGTAACTTCTCAAAATTACATTAACCATCTAAAATATGATGATCGTTAAAGGAATTCTTTATACTTGCTAAATAGTAATGATATATATACAGTGGCGCACACAAGGGGGGGGACCTCAGGTCTAGATCCCTCCCAAAGCCCTTGATTTTTTTTTTCGATTGATTATAATCCGATGTACATACTAAGTAAAATTTAATTATTTGTTATTAATAATTATTTTTATTAATTAATGCTAATTATTTATTCAATAATTAATTTCTTCCTGTTTTTTTTAATATTCGACAAAATCAAAAGAAAATGCTGGACAGCGTATTTGAGCATAATACGAGAATGATGGACTTCTGACTCTGGATCCTTCCCTTGAAAAATTCCTGCGTGCGCTACTGTTATATATATATATATATATATATATATATGATGAATCCCCAACCCTTCAAATGTCAGTTGGGGTAAACCCTACCAGAACAACTCAACTCGCTTCCCGCATAAGGACTTTCACTTCGACTCCGACGAACTTATGAAGAACCACGTGAACGAACGATGCACTGGCTCCTGATCGAAGCTGAAAATAGGACTCGTTTTATCATGGCTTGTAGTACAGACGGCTTTGCTGAATATTGAAATAAAATATAATATGATAAACGGCTGTAAGCTGCATTTCTCCTGTCAATCTTATTCCAATTCATAATATATATATATATATATATATATATATATATATATACAGATGGGTGACAAAATAATACGAACACCGCAAAATGGCATGGCACTTAAAGACACACAGCGCGCATGTCATTTTTGCGTTGCATCCGCCGCCTAGCGGATTCCGAAAATAATGTATCAGCCCCTCAACGGCTGCAATAGGTGTTCACGCGTCTATTGTAATTTCTGAAAAACGCTATAATGACGGACCTGTCAGAGTTCGAAAAAGGTATGATTGTTGGAATGAGGTGCGCTGGTTGCTCGGTGACGGAAACAGCTAATTATTTGGGGCGTGCAAAGTACTGTATCTGCCGTTATGACAGCATACAAGAAGTGCGGGAATGTGGCGTCTGGCAAGCACAACAGTGGACGGAAAAGAAAGCACCGAGAGGGATAAAAGAGTCTTAACCCGCATAGTGGCCCGAAAGCGCAAGCAATCGCTATCCCAAATAACGTCTGAGGTGAATAGTCATCTTCGTAACCCTATTTCGCAAGAACCGTCCAAAGGGAACTGCATGCTTCGAACTTGTATGGAAGAGTTGCAATTCGTAAACCTTTGGTAACAGCACGTCATGCTTTACAGCGACGCCAGTGGTGTAGAACACACAGACAGTGGACCCCACAACAGTGGCAACAAGTCATCTGGTCGGATGAATCAACGTTCTCCCTATTCCAGACCACCGGACGAGTTTATGTGTGAGAACACCCAAAAGCATTTGCTCCTGAATGCATCATGCCGACTGTGAAGCATGGAGGTGGGTCCCTTATGGTATGGGGGCGATATCTTGGCGTGGTCTTGGGCCACTTGTTACTCTGCATGGCAAGGTTCAAGCTGCCCACTATGTCGATATCCTGGGGGATCAGGTGCATCCATTTGTCCAGACTTTATTTCCCGGAGAATGCCCATTTTATCAAGACGACAACGCTCCTATCCACAGAGCTAAAATCGTGCAGAATGGTTTGCAGAGCATGAGGGGGACGTAGGTCATCTTTCTTGGCCCTCTCAGTCACCTGATTTAAATATTATTGAATATTTGTGGGGATATTTGGAGTCAAAACTCCGTGCTCGATTCCCCCCACCATCTACGATTTCGGCATTAGAGACCGCTCTCCACGAAGAATGGCTTCATATTCCCATTAAAGTTGTTCATGACCTCTATGGTCCATCCACGTTGCATACAGTCTGTAATTCAGTCAAAGGGGGGTTCAACTCCCTATTAATAAAGCATTTCTCCTCTTTCATAGGTGTTCGTATTATTTTGTCACCCATGTGTATATACACCATGAGAGAGAGACATTTAATCAGCTTGTGTAAAATGAATTTCGGGGAAATTTCAATACACTTTTTACTCAAAGTGCACACAAAGATCCAAATGTTAAATAATTTCATGATTTCAAATATTACAATATTGGGGAAGCGAAGAAAACAATATCTGAACCTTTCCTCTTTGTCATTTATCATTTAAAAAAAGACAACGCGTTTTTGCTTGGCTTTGAGTTCGATATATAACAGAAAAAGATTAATAGAATTTGTTTCAGATAAATAATACTTTGACTGAAGTTAATCATTTGAAGGGACGGTATATTTTATATCTATTTATGTGACATATTTCCTAAAAATTATGTCTATATCTATTTTCACATATAATATATTGAATAAAATATGATACATTATATATATAAAGGTGTGATACGTTTCGAAAAATTTGAGACTATAAATAAAAGGATTTTGTGTTTCTTAAACACATAACCTACTTTTAGTATAGAAGAAACAAAAATGCAGTCATTCATTCGTGTCATACTGGGGTGTATAAAATATGACGAAAAAGTTATTTATTTTACAACTGTTTAGAAAATGACAACAAAAGAGGATTTTTCTTTCCTTTTTTCCCCTTCATTTTCAAAACAATAGTTCGTATAGATTGCAATGGAAAAAGGGAAGAATTTTTTAAAAATGACTAAAAGGGGTAGGGTGGATCGAAAACTTATTTTTCGGAATTTCAAAACCAGCCCATGTAGAAAAAATGCTCTCTGGCTCATAGATGAAGGGAATTTTTTTTTAAAAAATTGGTTTTAATATTAATTATTACCACAAGCTTAATAAAATTTAGGTATTTGAGCTTTTTTTAAAGCAATTTTTGTCAAAATAAAACAGATAATTTAGTACTTTTTAACATTTATTGCGATGAGAGAACACTCAACTAAATAATTACAAGAAAAAACATCTGATACATTTAAATGCTCCTTTAGTATTACCGTAAAATACGACGTTGTAACGCTTCCGCCTCCCATCTGAGAAAAGGCTTCTTTGTGAAAATAATCACCACACGTGAAAAGACACCTGTGCAACTTTAAATTATTGCGTAGTACCCTCTTGGATCACCCCGTTGACCTTTGAAATCTCGAGGGATCCCTTCACGCCACCGCAGGATGTCGGGTGCTAAAAAAGGGGGGGGCCAGGGCCCTGACCCCGAAACAGAGGTGTTTTGAACCTTCAAAGGGAACGACACAGGAAAAAACCCCCTCTCACAAACCATTGTTTTGAACTCTAATAATTTTTTAAAATTTAAAACTTTAATGTATAATCTGTAAATAATATTTTACGAAATCAAATACTTACATTAAACAATATCACCTACCTTTTTTATCCCCAAATACAACATATAACGTGCATCTATACCAGTGATTCCCAAAGTGGTCTATATGGACCCCCAGGGGTCTATGACTACCTGAAAGGAGTCCACGCCAGAGAAAAAATAATTTAGGGGGCCAAAGAGATCTAAAGGGGGCTCTATGATGGAGCCCCATTAAACCAAATCATGATTTTAATTTTAAAAAAAAAATTTTTCGGAAAACCAGATTTTTATCTATTTATTTAATAGATTTATTTACTAATTTTAATAAGGTTAATTTGCAGTTACAAGGTGACAGCATACATTTCATTAAAAAAGGGCCATGTCCGCAATTATGGCATTAAAAGAATACCTTTTTTTATAGAAAATGGGTTACGGGGAAAATTTTTTTTACTTTTTCCTTTAAAAAAAGGTTTTTGTGTGGTTGCCAACCACACAAAACAAAAAAAAGGGGGATAAGGTCTGGGCACTACAACCAAAGGGTTTAAACAAACCCCCCAAAATTTATTCCAAAAGTTGAAAAAAATTTTTATTGAAGCACTAGACTTATTCCACCCTTTTTAAAAACATTTATTTGTTGCTCAGTTATTTTATGTATTAATTAAATTTTAATTTAATTAACATGTTTTTCTTGAGTTTTAAACATACTTCACTTCAGTTAAAAATTTAAATCGCTTAAAGTAAATAGATCTATACCAGTTGTCAAAAAAAACATTTAAATTGAAAATTGCAAAAATCCCAAAATTTAAAAAGGG
>BMAV01007706.1:0-11004 GCA_019973955.1 Trichonephila inaurata madagascariensis
TGTTATCACTAACCATAACCGTTCCAAATAGAAAAGGAATATCATTTCGTACCCGTACGACACCGACAGCAAAAGCACAATTAATATATTTGATTTCTCGACAAAGAATTTCCCACCAAATTTTTAATGCAATGTTCTTAAATTTTTCAGAGCAATAAACCATGGTTGGGCCACTTAAAAAGGCTCGTTGGGCCGCAGGTTGAGTATCGCTGATTTAAGCGATCCCGAATGAGATTAATCTGAATTATGCCAATGAATGGAATATTATTCACTAAGATCTGTATATGTCAAGGGCATCATCACGCTGAGTTCCACGATTAATACATTCTTTTCAGAATCAAATACGGCACGACTTCTCTAGGGCAGTACTTCTCAAATTTTTAATGTTTGTGATACAATTTTCAATCAGAATTTTCATGGCGCCCCCTCCATACAATAATAATGTATAAAATTCAATAATAATGTGCTTTGACTCTAAAGCTGAAATACGACTTTAATTATAAGCTGTACAAATTATCAAGATAAGTATTAAATTTTGCATGATAAGCCCATGGAGTCATTAGTCATTATTAAACTTATTCTTAACTTATGATATTGATGAATTAATTATCAAATACATTGTGCAGTACTGATACATTTATTATATCACTGTAAGAAGCCCAATGGCTGAGTGATAGTGCATCGCTCTTCTACACCACAGGTCCGAGGTTTAAGCCCCGGGTTGGCCAAGGTCGACTCAGCCTTTCATCCCTTCTGTGGGTTGATAAATGAGTACCAAGCTTGCTTGGGAACTTAACACTGAGGGCTTTCACGTCTGTCTGACCACCTGGCCGGAACATCTGCTCTTGCACCTCAGAGCCCAAGATCAAGTATACTGAGTTGGGAACAGTAGGTCTTGCCCCTCATGGGCTGTTGCGCCACTGAGTTAAATTTGTATTTTTTATTATCTCAGAATGTATTTTGTTTTGATTCCTTTCAGTAAATAAATAATCTTTTTAAATCTTTTATTTTCGACTTTTCGATATGCTCGCACCCCCTGGTAGGATTATCACGCCCCTTAGCGGGATACACCCTACAGTTTGACAAACGCTGCTCTAGGGAGATGTTCAGCCTTAGTTACGGCAGAGGGTGGAAAATTATTCTCGTAGAACTGTACGTGTCACACTAGGTTTCCCAATTACTGACATTTTTCAGCAGCGAACACGAAAGCGATCATTTGGAGCAGGGGTGTTCAACCCAAATGACCTTGAGGGCCATTTCGGAAAAACATTTTTATCTTGCGAGCCGCACATGAAAATATGTACCTTTATATCAGGTTTGGAAACAAAAACAAAAAAAAAACATTTATTGGAGTGAAAATTTAAAACAGAATGAATTATTATTATTGTTTTCATTATTTTTCATATATACAGACATAAATAATATAATAATGCAATGATCAAATAATGTTTGAAATATTACAGTTGCCATTTTCTTGAAAATTACGGTGTTCCTATTGAATTGATCTTTCGTTACTCATTGTTGAAATTCGAAAGTGCTGTCATTCGCAAACGATTAAGCATACATTGTCCTTTATCTTAACCGTCCTGAATATTTTTTTTTAAACTTTAAATAACATCTCTGACTGCCTCTTGCTTTTTGGGCACTCCAAACAGAAAAGGAGGAGGAGAAACGAAAGTCGCACACACAGAGAATCTTGTACCATCCATAGTAAAGGATAGGCATAATGCACAATTCGAAATTTATTAAAAAAGTAATTTACCATAGTAAAATCAAATGTAACTGTTTGGTAAAATATAAATCTATTTTAATCTAAAGGACATTTCTGTTATCAACAAGGATTTATTTTAAAACAAGAACGGGTAACAGGCAAATACATTGTATATATATATAATTTCCCCTTAAATAAATTTCAAAATGAAAAAACTTTAAATATCTGATATTTAAAAATTTTTTAAAAAGAGTTGTGGTGGGCCGCGTGTTGAACACCCTTGATCTGGAGCAAGAAAGAGATGAGTTTCTTGGTCGTTTATTGACCATAGATGAATCTTTCATGTATCAATAGAATCCAAAGACCAAAGAGATGAACAAGGAGTGGAATCACAGTGTCTCACCTTCCCTCAAGAAAGCTAATGTGCAGAAATCTGCAGATAATATTAACTTTGTTTTGAAAACAGTAGTGGAGTCACGTAACAGACTATATGGAGGAACTTCAAGCTTTCACTAGGGCTTATTATTGTACACATCCAGGAGCGTAGCTACCGCCGTATCATCCGTATCAATGATACGGGGCCCCCAAGCTACTGGAGCCGAACAGGTGTAACTGTAGTTCTACTAACAAGGCCCTCATATCTGAACAAGGGCCCCGAAGGAATTTTGATACAGGGCCCACTCAAAACTAGCAACTCCAGTGTACACATCTGAACGAATTGGGTGATGCTCTGATCAAGAAATGGCACATTATGATCCCCAAAGGCTTCTATCTTCTTGACGACTGTCACTCATCTCGAAATGCAGTTGAGGAATTAAAGCAGTGGTACTCAACCTGCGGTCCGCGGGCCGCATGTGGCCCACCGGGCTTTTGTGACTGGCTTGCTCTTGGCCCATTGCACTAAAAATTCAATTATTTAAGAACAATGTATTAAAAATTTAGCAGGAATTTCTATAAATCAATATATTAAATCTACCAATTTCACTGTCGATGTCGAAAAGGTACGAATGGACTAAATTCATGTGACGTCATTACTCACATGATAACTGAGCCACGTGTTTTCGGCCTAGTTCATAAATTAATGCGACGTCATAATTATATCATAAATATCACGCATTTCCAGCCCATTAGTTCATGTGCCTCACTGTTGCCAATTTTTGCTTTTTGCAGAAACATTCTTTTTAGAAAGTACATATTTGTCAATGATATAATAATGCACATAGTTAAACAAAATGCATTTAATTTAAAAGTGTATTAGCATAATGTAAATATATTTTTTTTTAATTTTGAAAACTGAAGAATTTTAACACGTGAACTCTTTACTCAATCATATCAAATTTTAAATGTTATCTAAACTTTACAAGTCGAACAACTAGTATGTCAATTTTTAATCAATGGGAAACACGTGATTGCCGTTATCATGTGACCATCATGAATTTACTCCATTGCAAGATTTTTTTGTTTATCTCTTTGTAACTGTAACAGGTAGTAATAAAAAATAACAGTGGAGGAGCAAACTGAATTGAGGTAGTGACTGTTTTATGAGTGAAACTGCGTTTAAATTATAAAAAAAATAATACTGATTTCGGTCAGGAATTCAGTCAAAATTTATTTTTTGCTGCCATTCTGCGCTTGATAAATTAATATTTGAAATAAAAATAAGAGAGGCTTTATCAAAAGAAAAAAAAAATCAAATTGCCAAACGGGATGGCAGTTTTGTTTGAACGACAATGGATCGTGGGTGGAAGGAAACTGAAACAACCACACAACTCAGTAAAAAATGCATAAAACTGAAAAAAACATTTGTGTTTGATAGAGAGAGAGAGATTAAAAAGGAGTTTTATTACTTTGATCAATTTTCCACAGTTTAAATGTCAAATATTGCCTTGATCTTATAATGTTTTCCCATTAATTCTTATCTTGCAGCCCGCGTAAAATATCGGTCATTTGTTTAAGGCCCGGAGGGAAAAAAGGTTGAGTGCCCCTGAATTAAAGCGAAGTGCATTTAGAACTTTTACCTACTCCGTGCTGTTCGTCCACTCTCCCAAACGGCTTTTTCTCAAATCTCGAAAAACCATTGCGGGGTCTGAGATTCGTTGACACAAACGAGTTCTTTCAAGATTTTGAACAGTCCTTTCAAACCTGTTAATTTCTACAATTACGGCCTTCGAAAAATCATTACATGCTAGGAGAAATGTACAATTCTGGATGGTGATTATATAAAGCCTTAAGAGCACACACAACAAATTATTAATTAAATACTTACAGATATATGGATTATTTTTAGTAATAATAAGAACTTTAAGATACCTCTTCTTTCACATGCATAAATACATATATGTTTACACACAAACAAAAAGAAAGAAATGTATTTCATTATAAATTGGGCAATTTCAAATAGGTTTTATTTGTTTAATTTTGGCATCACTTTTAGAACTTCATAATAGATTATTGGAGAAGAATCTTGCAGTTCTAAGATATTGGTTGCGACGATCCGGCCTGCCCCCCCGCTTTACATCCTTGTTGAATGGGTTGGGGAAAATTTGATCATTGATTCGGAGACCAAGATGATACACAAGCTTTTATTTTACATTTCATTCCTCATCGTCGCATCATTCACACTTAACAACTATTGTCGCCTTCAGAAGCAACACGGGGACTGTTGGCAACGATTTGGTAAGTTTGCAAACAATCAAGTGACGAAGACGACACCTGAGGTGTCCCCCCACACACTCTTCAAACTTCTATACCACGCCGAAGTGAAGATTTTGAGCCTCGACAGATTTAAGAATCGATATATCTACACGGCGTGTCTTTAGTGGAACCAGAACTCTAATGCACGACTTGGCGGAAACGACTGCCACGAGTTCGCAATCGTGACTTACTCTATGTGACATTGAAACCCATTGTGAAATTGAAACTCAGTTGAACTTGAAATGGGAAAATCTTGGGAGTTATATTTCTTAATATAATTATTTTTTTGTATTAATGTTGTATTGAGGCCAAGTGGTAGTGTATTGCGCTTCCCCACCCCGAGTTCGGTGTTCTATTCTCAGGCTGGGCAATGTTGACTCAGCATTTCATCCCTTCAGTGGGTCAATAAATGAGTACCAAGTTTGCTTGGGGACTAAACACTGGGAGTTTCGCTTCAAACTGACCACTTGATCGTGATATCTGCTCATGCACCTCAGCGCCTAATGGTCACGTATACTGAGATGGGCACAGTAGGTCTTGGCCCTCATGGGCTGTTGCGCCACTGAATTTAGTTTAGTATTAATATTGTATAGTAATTAAATATATAGTAATAACGAATTCAACTTTTTTATTATTAACTGGTATTTATCATTGAATAACGTAAATTAATTAAATATATTATTAACAACATGCAATATTATAAATCATGTTTAATTATACTACCTATTATAAGCATATTTCCCTGAATAAATATTACAGTTTCATAACTTCAAAGTAGCTTTCTGACTACATACTTATTTATTTGTTATTTCTTAATTTATTATTTATGCTTGTCGGGGATTTTTTTTATCAGCCGAATGTTAAGAATTAAATTAAAATCCAAAAATATAAATAAATAAACAAGTAATATAAAAAAAATTTTAAGTCAATTCCTACTTACAACAACAAAGAAAAATTTTATTTTAGCTACTTTTTATTAAATAGTTACAATTAATATAAATATATACATAGGACAGAATCACAATATTAAGTGGTAATTAATTTTTATTAATTATCATTAAAGTATCGTATTGTCATCCAAAACAATCGTGTATATAAAATTTCAGTTCAACTGACTGCTTTAAAACGTAAGAAAAAAACCTTTTCAAGTTTTGACACAAGTCGCTAAAAGGGTCGCTAAATCGCCAACGTGGCTGTATTTGTAATTCTTTAAATAATTAGTTTTAATCAATTAATTTTTATTAATTATAATTAAATTATTGTATTGTCATCCAAAATAATCACGTATTTCAAATTTCAGCTCAATGGAGCGTTTTAAAATGTATTTTATTAACGATTGAAAATTCCACCAAGATAAATAAATAAATATATAGAGATTGTGAGCTAATAGTAGAAATTGAATATAACCGGAATTTTTTTTCTGAAATTTTTACCTCCAATCTTCAGACACGATTAGTTCTAAAGATCGAAAAACCATTGCATAAAAATAAATAAACAAAAATAAAAGTAATCACAACATTTTTTAACTCTTACCTTTTCTTAATAGTAGCTTTACACATGTATTTGAAATTTGGTTCAGAAAAATAACTTTTAAAAAATGGATGTAAAAAAGCTATAAAAAAGTTATTTGAAAAATAGTAAAAAATAGTTAAATTTAGATTAAAATTTTAATGTTGCTTATAGCATTGTTTCTATAAACTATGAACATCATAATTATTTTAGAAAAAGATACAAAGTGTCTTGATAAAAATGAGATAGCCATATCTTGAATATAATTTTTTTTAAAGTTTTAAATAATTTTTTCAAGAGATATCATTGTTAAACTTCTCGTTTACATTCCCATTGCATAAAAATATGATCATGAAAGCATTTGTTAAAACTTGATTCAATAACAAATATTCGTAATCTGTTTACTTGTCAAGAGGCTGATAATTATTTTTTTCGTAACTTAATGCAGGTGGCGCTTGGCAACGAAGAGAAAATGAAAACATTTTCACAATCGTCTGACAACTTGTTCATCCATAGTAGTGGATGGAATGATTTTCATTAGTTTTCATATTTGACGTTTGATAGCAATTTTAGCATCATTTTTTTTCATCTATACAGGTAAAATTGCTTATAATTAATTGTATAAGTTTGCTTTTTATTGTATATATATATTTAATAACTATTTTAAAAACGTCATAAAATAATTATTTAACTTATTTATAGAATTATTTAATATTTTTTATATATATTTTTAATGAAGTATGCAAAATGGTCTTCACTCTCCATTATGATGATGTTTTTCAATTTTTCTCGAATAGAATCAGTGTTTTATAGTTTATAGTTATTAGACATTTATTTCTTTTAGAAAATACTCTTTTTACAGTGTTCTTCATTTTGCTAAATATTAGTTTTATTATACATCACTGTCAGTCACTTAATCTCTATTACGTAAATGTTCCATTAAAAATTTGTAAAAGTAAAAAAATAATAATAATTAATTTACGTTTTATAAGTGACATGATAATTGAGTGTTGATTTTTATTTTTCAATTTAAATGAATCTAAAAACTAAAAATTATTTTATATTTATTGAATTAAATAATTATGAAATATTTCAGTTTTCATTCGTTAGAGAAATTAATTCTTAGAATTTATAATTGCTGTTTAGTAACTTATTTTAAAATTATTCGTAATTGTGTGTGTGTGTGTGTGTGTGCGAGCACACATAATTTAGAATCAAATAGGTTGAGTGTAATAATTTTTTTTTCTGTTGGATACTCCACATTGTTTTCCATTGATGGATTAATGAGTGATCTTAAATCGTGGTGTAATCGACTTGTATGACATCAAATCTTTTGCAAAAGTCTTATGCATATTATAACTTTTTTTACTTCAACAGTTATGAATTACAAAAATAATTTCTTTAGAACAAAATAAACCTATCAGTAGTATCGTGATGAAGTTAAAGTAAGTTTAACTGTAAGTACTATGCCTGAAATATTGAAGAGAATCCGACATAGCGTTGAAAGCAAATATTTAACTAGAAATCCATGGATGTATACACACGTACATAAACATATGAAATTGTTTAGTTATCACTTTTGGAAGTAAAAATCGGGCATGAATAGAATAGATAAGGTTTATTTTGATAAATACAAGATGTGGGCTTGGTTTTTTTTATTATTTTGTAATTAAATTGTATAAATTTAAATAAATTGTTTTTATTTTAATTTTAATATAGGTGTGTTTTTGTGTTGTGTGTTTCTCGGAGATATACATATGTGCGATTATTTCGTCTTTCAATTATTATAAAATCAAATGTTATTTATAAAATGAAGTATTCATGCTAATTATTTAATTTTTTTATTTTTAATCAGAAATTTTTACAAGATTGAAAAATTAAGAATTTTACTTAGGTGACTGGTTACATTCGGAACAGTGATTTTAAGAAAGCATATGAATGAATACTTATTTTTTGATATTTAGTGTCAATTGAATTAGAACATACATATAAAATTGCTTTAAGGATATTATGAAAATAAAAAAGATGATTTAAGTGCAACTCTTTAGCAAAAAAAAAGGACGAAAAATTGACTTTTCAGAACCTTTTTCTTTTTATTAAAATTGCTTTGATAATAATAAGCTAGAAATTCTATACAAAGCCTGAACTAGGAGTTTTGAAAATTCACATCACTTTCAAAGTTACGATCAATTGAAATACTTTTTTTTTTTGTTAAAATTTCTTTACTCTGATGTATTAAAATATGAATAAATCCAATTCTAATGTATATATTTTTAAAACCTTGGTTCTCTGGCTTTGCACAGAAGTCATAGCTATATATAGGCAAAAATATAATCATAATAGTAGCATCTTTCTTAAAAGGAAAATCTTTTAAAAATATGTAAATTTTTCTTTTTACAAAAAAAAAAAAATAAATAAATAAAAAAAAAAAAAAAAAAATTAAAAAATTAAATATTTTTTATTGTAATATCCTTAAAACGATTTTATATGTATATTCTAACTCAACAGACACTGATGTTAAAAAAATTATTCTTTTTTCAAAATCACGCTTCGGACGTAGCCAGTCACCTTAAACATGGGAATACAGTTTGGTTTTAGCGTTACGGTAACTCTAGAACCGGAAACAGTCGAATCATTTCACTGGGATCAAGCTATTTTCTTCGAAAAATAATCCACACAGTATTATTTTCATTAGAAACCAATAAGATTTCGTGTTTCGTACTCTGTTAAAACTGCTCAGTTGTAGTGGTCACATTATGGTTTTCAAAAACGCCATATTTATAATTGTTCTTATTCATATAATTAAAAATCTTCATTGTGTTATATCTTTCAAATATGTTCTATGTTAAATGTATTCATTCAATAGTACTGCTGAGGATATTAAAACAAAAACAAACAAAAAAGCAAGAATTATGCTTTATAGTTGTTTATCTTTAAACTTGACCATCCACATCTTTGATGGCAGAAATCAGACACTTGCTACTATTTTTGAGGAATGTGGCTTAAAAATTCATATAAATGTTTGCTTGTCATTGCCTGAACATGATCAACATTGAATACTAACATCATCTCATTTTCAAGGCTCAAATGGCAAAAATTAAGAAATTATAACTAAAATACCAAAGAGAAAACCGCCCGATTGCTTGACCAACATGAAGATGTATCTTATGGTTCTAAAGATTTTTAGCATGTCAGTTTCAAAATGTATTTGCACATAAATTAAGTTTTAAAACTTTAAAAGTCGTTTTTTTTTCTCAGTTTGTGTTTTGCACACTTCTACACATCACGTTTCAAAAAGTATCACACTTTGACACATTAAAATTTATGGAATTAGAAAATGTACCTACCCTTTAAACCCTAACAATAGTATAGTGTTATCTCTCTTTTTTTTTTTAAAAAAAAAAAAAGATAAAGTAAACAAAATGTTTACACTTTTTAAAAAATTTGAAATATTTCATTTTTTTAAAAAAATATTTTTCTTATATTCAGTTTATATAAAAATACTGAAGAGCATAAAGGAAATAGTTAACTTTATGAATCAACTTATGGAAAATAAATTGAGTTACTTTTGTTAAAAATATCCAGCGCAACGTAAGACTTATTAATATTTCTTACAGAATTTTTTTTAATTTCAATTGCTAATACTTTTAAGGTATCCGACTACGTTCGAAAATGTGATTTTTCAAAAGAGTATAAATGGATAATATTTATGATATATAGTGTCACGTAGATTAGAAAATGTATATAAAATTGTTTTAAGAATAGTATTAAAATAAAAAATTATTTTTGAGTACAATATTTTGACAAAAAAGGAGCATAGATTGACCCATTTTCAAAACATTCTCCTTTTATGAAAAATACTTCTATTATAAGAATATTGTGCCCGTATATAGCTCAGAACTCCGTACAGAAGATGAACTAGAATTTTTAAATATATAACTTAGAAGTGGGTTTATCCATATGTTTCTACAACAGAGGGGAGAAATTTTAAGAAAAAAAACCACCAATAATTATTTCAATGGGTGGTAACTCTGAAAATAATGTGAACTTCTCAAAAACCCTAGTTCAGACTCTCTGGAGAGTTCTTTACTTTATATAAGCAAAATATTATTATTTTATAGAAGCATTTTTTATAAAAGGAGAACATTATGAAAATTGGTCATTCTAAGTTAATTTTTTGCCGAAATATTGTATTTAAATAATTTTTTTTTTTGGTCAAAATGTCCATAAAACAATTTTATACATGTATTCTAATCCAAGTGACACTAAATATCATAAAAATTATCCATTTATGTGCTTTTTTAAAATCACGGTTCCGAACGTAGTCGGATACCTTAAAAGTTACACTTTTTTTTAAAACTCATTCCCATGTAAAATACATGTAAAAGAATCAAGTTATTTATAGTACCAACTTTGAATAATTACATTTAGTCGAAAGTTGTTTGTGCATTTTCAGCTCTCTAGATTGAATCAGATAAAAAATAGTTTTAGTAATCAGAATTTTTTTAAGTTTTAGTTTTTTATCAAACTCGGATGACTGACTACCACCGCATTTCATGAGGCTGCATAAAATTGATAACAAGTCGTTAAAAATTTTTCTTTAAATTATTTATGTGAGAGTATTTTTATTCATTTTTATAACCTCAAATATTCAGGTTAACGAGCTGACGCACATTTATAAAAAATATTTCTTACTAAAATCCTCTCGTGTCGTTATACTTGTTTTTAAACAGCAATTTATTTAAACAAAATAAAGAAAACATAGTTTAACATGTTTCGATCACACTCCGCCCATAAAGAATATTTTTTTCTATTCTATATTCTTAGCAAATGTAATTAATCTCTTAGCATAAATTATAAAATGGCATCGTCTTAATGTGCTGGAGAAAAGGTTTAATTTGTGTGACGTCATATTTTTTTAGACATCTTGCGAGATTTTTTCCCTGACGTTTTGAAAAATTATCGTTTTTATTTTTCAATCAATTTAAAAATATGTATAGGCAATCCTTATCTTCATTAGTTTATGAAACGAGATCATTCGATACATATATATATATATATATATATATATATATATATATATATATATT
>BMAV01007706.1:13156-30551 GCA_019973955.1 Trichonephila inaurata madagascariensis
TCAACGAGTGTCTAGTAGGTAATGGGCAGATTGGGCTGTTCCTGTGTGCGCTACTGATTATGTATGTTACCACTTGACTGCAGAAATCAGTTAATCTGCAGATTAGCTGGCAATTTGCACATTAACGAGGATAATCCGCTAAGAAGTGTGGAAAATTGTTTCATTTCTCAATTTACCAGAATAATCTGCCCATTACCTACTAGACACTCGTTGAAGTGAATATAAGATCTTTGATAGAACAACAGCAACGTTTCTGAACGTTTGTATTAAGTGTCGTTTCTATTTATTTTTTGATATCTAAAAAATCAAGTTAATACAATCGAACAATCAACACATTGGTTGACATAATTAATCATCAATCAGTTGAAAAGTACAATACAAAGAAAGAATCAAATGATTTATATTATTGTAAATAGCCCAGTAATTACCATTTATTTTTTATTTATTACTTATTTATTTTATTTATTTAATTAATTAATTAATTTTATTTTTATTTATTTTATTTTAATATTATTTTATTTTTTATTTAATTAATTAATTTATTTATTTTATTTTAATATTTTATTTATTTATTTATTTTAAAAATTTTTGGACAGTTAAATTATATATGGCCGAAAACTTGGGTAACAGAATAATTGTTTTCAAATTACGTTATTATTATTTTTTGAATATATTTAATATTTTTGAAAAATTTTATATTTAATTATATATTTACATACAATAACAAAAGATGTATATGTAAAATTCCAAAATCTCCAAACGGGGATCGTTTTAGCCATTGGGTTAGGGCAATTGACCTAATGTTATTTATTTATTTCTCGATTTCTGAAGAATCACGTTAAGGTATCCGACTGGGTTCGGAGACAATTTTCTAAAACATAACTTAAATCATTATTTAATTGCTATTTTTTAATTAAGTATGTTGCAAAACTATAAAAATACAGCAAGAAGAATTTTTTGAAAACTTATTTTTCAAAATATTGAGAAATTTGTTCCAAAATATTGTAAAAAATTGCTCTTTTGCTAACAACTCTAGAAAAATATATATCACAAAAATAAATAAAATTTTTGCAGGATACAACTCTTCAATGATTAATTATGCTGTTTATTAAAAAAAACTAAAGTTTTACAATAAAATTATGAAATACAGGTGTTCGACATAAAAAAACACAGAATATTTCTGAAAAAAAGTTTTTTTTTCATATAAAATTACATTAAAAAATAATTTAATTTTAAAATTATCCTTAACTTTTAGCAGAAAGTATTCATTATAACACAAAGAACAAACTCAAAAAATTTCATAAGAATACTTCGTTTACTTTAAGAAATATTACTCTTACCATTAACCATTTTATGTTCAAAAATAACATTCTTCAGAAAATGCAAAATAAAGTTTATATTTGCAATAATTTTTTTAAAGATTTTGGAAGGTATTAAAACTCTCCATATTTGTATGCTGTGCCTTCCTGAACCTCATACTTCAAACTTGTATATTTTTGAAGGGACTTTCTTTTTTTACGAGACAGTTTCTTATCTCGTTTTGAATGCCTCGTAGAACCAACAATTCTCGTTTTGTCAAGGAACCAAAAATATCCTTTAATTTTAGAACATAATATTATTCCTAAATTTTGAAGTAGAGGTTATAGACCAGCAAATCCAGAATTAAAAAGTATTATTGCGATATAATTCCTTAAACGGAGTGTTTGTAGCTCAACAAAGTTGTCTTTTGGAATTATACTCCACACGACATTGTTAAGACTTTCATTGCAGTTCTGAGCTTTCCAGTGAAGACATTTTCTTAGAAGATTTTGATCGCAAAGTTCCTTATAAGTCTTTTTAATAGAATTAATAGCCGAATTCTGAAGATCCGTTGATTTTTCTTTCAACGTTTCTCCAACAAATTCTGCTCTCTGGAAATCTCTTCTTTTTTGGCCTCATTAATCCTGTTTTTTGCATGTCAACTTTAATTTAATTAAAAATAACTATAACTCTGTATTAAAGTACTAATAAAAAAGTTATAAGGAGATATAATTTTGAACACCAATGATAAAAAGATAGCAACTTCATTTAAGTGAAAACCAACATTGCAATCAGTTAACCGTTGCCTATTTTCAAGCAAAATATATCTATTAAAAAATTTATAAAGTGAAATAAAGTTTACTAAACATAAAAAGAACTCGTTTAAAATATTTCAAATGAATAAAAATCTCATTTTGCCGGTGAAAATCAACCGAAAACTCACACTTTCGGTTTCGATTTGGGCTTACTACCTCAAATAAAAACAGCTATAACTTTTTTTCTAATTGACTCTGAATTAAAAGTATGGCATTTTTAGAAAGCTTATTAAACAGGCTACAAAAATGAGCTATAAAATAAATTTCGATCTTTTTGATGAAAATGATGATTTTAAACCAGTCGGATATCTTAATACAATCAAGCAAATAACAAATTAGTTGACAGAATCAATCATCAATCATTAGAAAATATATCATACAAAGAAATAAACGGTTTAACATAATATTACAATTAAGGAATTTGTGCGATACAGAGGAGATAAAATTATGTTTACTTATTAATGCTATCTAAAGATAGGTGACACTTTGAATTGCATTGTTTTTGCAACAAGCACATTTATTTATCGTACATGTAGATTTTCAGTCACATTTTTTGAAACCCTGCCCGGTACCAAGGGATTGTTTTATTGCTGTTTAACGTTAAGATATTTCTACAGCAGGGACTCCAATAGTAATGAAAAATTAGTTATTTTGTTCTTCGCCTATTAAAATTCGGAGATCAAGTGCGTAGGGCAGGGGTGTCCCACCCAAATGACCTTGCGGGCCACTTCGGAAAAACATTATAATCTCCCGGGCCGCACATAAAAATATGTACCTTATTTCAGATTTGGAAACAAAAAAACATTTATTGGAGTGAAATTTAAAGCAGAATGAATTATTATTCTTGTTATTTTCATTATTTTTCATGTATACAGACATAGATAACATAATAATGTTTATATAATATAATAATGCAATGATCAAATAATGTTAAAAATATTACAATTGCCCTTTTCTTAAAAATTATGGTGTTCCAATTGAATTGATCTTTCGTTACTCATTGGTGAAATTTGATAGTGCTATCCCTCGCAAACGATTAAGTTTTTACATTGTCCTTCATCTTTACCGTCCTGAATATTTTTTTAAACTTTAAAAAACATCTCTGACTGCCTCTTACTTTTTGGGCACTCCAAACAGAAAAGGAGGAGAAACGAAAGTCGCACACACAGAGAATCATGTACCATCCATAGTAAAAGATATGCATAATGCAACTCGAAATTTATTAAAAAGTTTTTTACTACATTAAAATCAAATGCAAATGTTTGATAAAATATAAATCTATTTTAATCTAAAGGCCATTTCTATTATCAAAAGAGATTTTATTTTAAAACAAGAACAGGTAACAGGCAAATACATTGCATATACATACATATATTATATATATATATATAAATTTCCCCTCAAATAAATTTCAAAATGAAAAAACTTTAAAAATCTGATATTTAAAATTTTAAAAAGAGTCGGTGGGCCGCGTGTTGGACAACCCTGGCGTATAGTCAACATGCAATTTCGGGAACTTTTAATTTCTTTTATCATGGATGCAATTGCTATATTGGTATGCGCAACTATACTTTGTAATATTGGAACTTTTAACATTTAATGGTATTTATGTATTATCGCATTATACGAATTATCGCATTACATATTATCGCATTATTACGTGTTATCGCATTATATCGACATTATATGAAACAAAGCACATGGTTGCCAATTCAGCTCGTACGATGCATAGGAAATCGGTGTTGCGAACTTGGTGAGTTATTAATAGAGTTGACGATTGTTGCGAAAGAGTAGGTAAGTACCCATTTAATTTGTTTCCAGAAGATACTAGTCCTCGTAATTAGATTTATCATAAATTAATCCAAGGAATTTTTAATCGAATACATTTGCTGCGCTTTCACACGACTCTCTTTCTAAATGTTTAGGACAGGAGTAGCCAACCCAAATGAGCTCGCGGGTCACTTCGGAAAAACGTTATCTTGCGGGCCGCACATAGAAATATATTTTTTTTTATATTAGATTTTTGGACCCATTGCAAACATTTATTGGAGTGAAAATTTAAAACAGATTGATATATTATTATTGTTTTCCTTATTTTTCATGTATACAAACATAGATAATATAATAATAATAATGAAAAGATCAAATAATGTTTGATTTATTTAATTAGAGTGAGATATTTGTTTCTCAACGCTTTCATTATTTTTTGCAAGTCGATCTCAATGCCTGTATTTGCGCATCGTAATTGATGTTGCAGGTTTTCGTCCGTTAAATTTGAGCACGATTTATGTTTGATAAATTTCAATTTCGAAAAAAATAGATTTGCAGTAACAGAAGCAACGTGATGTAATAGAAGCAGTCATGGGATTTATTTGTTAAGAAACACTCTAAAAACAAGAATATTGCACAAAATAGTCAAATTTTGCAAAGTTGTAACGAGTTTCATGAGCCGCAAAATTATTCAAGGCAGGCCAACTGCGGCCGTGAGCGGAAGGTTAGCCACCCCTGATTTAGGATATACTACTCTGGGAGGAGTCAGTTTTTTCAATCAAAATCTCTAACAGGAAGCAAATGAGAAAAACTTATAAATTTTTATACGGGAATTGCAAATGCGAAGATTACCTGGTTAAAATGCGGAAAACTTGATCCCGCACTTTATCGGAGCAATTCTGTTAACTGCACGTCATCGGCTTTAGAGCTTCAACGCTGACATATATATTCTTTTTTCTCCACTTTTTGAGATCAAATAATTTGATATCAAAAACTACATGTGTAGAATAATATATCATTTCCTCTTGGTCTAAATTCTCTTCAATCCGCTCCCCGTAATGGGCCCCCCCCACACGATTCTTTCCACGTCACAATCATATGAAAGTGATGACGACAAAAAGTCGACGCGCTATCTTCATTAAGAAAGTGTTCTAATTTGAGAACATGCGCATTACCCATCTCACATGAGGAGTGTCATCTGTCTGGGCGAAATGGAAACATAAATCGTGAAACTGTAAGTAAGACTAACTGCGTTTTCTACGTCAAATAATTGTCATGCGATCGTGAATTGAACCCTCCCCCTTCTATACCAACTTATTATGCAAATGTTTTCAAAATGCCTTTTAAATAAATATGAAAATAGTATTATAATGTTTATATATATATATTTTTTTAAAGTGAAAACGATAAATAAATGTCTTTGAGCAATGTTATAATACGCGAAATATGTTTTATACTCATTTACGATACTTATCTAATGAATCGAAGAATTATTTCCGTCGAGTAATATATATGTAGATGCCCATTGTGCAATTGTATTTAAATGCAAAATTTTAATTTTAGTACCATTTTAAACAGATGCATAATGTCAAAGGGAAAAAAATACGATTGTATTAGTAATATCAATTCAGATTTTAGTTAACACAATACATGAATTTAATGGAACAAGATAACATGCAACTGTGCATTCCAGATATAATACATGTCAGTGATTTAATTATATATTCCAATATTTTTTACGAAATTTTGATACAGGTGAATCAGTGTTCTTTAAAGTAATACCCGTTTTAAATCTCTATTGAAACATTCAAATGAAAAGTTATGTGTTCTAACTTACCTAACTATCAGTGGCATAACGGAGAACATTACAACCCCCTTGGAAAGTCAGATTATTGAGCCCAAGCCAGATCTTACAAAGAATTGCAAAACCTTAACCTCTGGGCACCCCTGCGATGCGAGGTTGGGGGGTATACTTTACGCCACTGCTAGAAAAAACTATTCAATGGTGAGGGATCAGGCCCTCTCTCTTGCCCGGCCAGCTCAATCGGTAGAGCATGAGACTCTTAATCTCGGGGTCTTGGGTTCGTGCCCCACGTAGGGCGCCATTGTAAGGGATTAGACCCTCTTTCTTGCCCGCCTAGATATGTGGGAGGAAGGGAAGAAACACTAGCCATTATCAACAACAATTTATTTATTGATCTCCCAAAAATAGCAGCTCTGATTCAATAAATATTTCAGCGTGAAGAAATATTCTCAATATGAACAAAATGTTGATAAATAGCAAGATACACGAATTATTAGAAGACTATCAAAATCGATCCTCTCTTTATAGGATCAAATCTATTATCCTACTTAATCTAATATTAGTTCAACTATAGTGATCGATCGTCACTTTAAATCTTTCATCTATTCAATATTTGAAATAATCTATGGAAAGTTATAACACCTGATCAGTAGCAATGAATTCTATCTTATTACATACACTCTCTTTCTCCTCTCGCTAGCTAGAAAACCTAGACTCTATGTAGACTGCTTAATTTACATATCACGGTTTCTTCTTCAAAAGGATTGTTTGTGAATAAACGCGATTGGGCTCAATTCATGAAGCCACATGATAAAAACAAACACGTGTTTTCCATAGAATCCAAAACAAATATTAAACTAATTGTACTTGTTGTTCTATTTGTAAAACTCAGATAAAATTTCATATTTGGGCAAAGATGTTTAAATGTTATGAAAAAAAAAATTCTTCAAAAAGATTTTTTTTTTTAAATTAAAAGAAAAATCATATTTTATGTTTATACTTTTAAATAGAATGCATTTTGTATGCGTATTTACTTTTTAAGAGAAAGTTTCTGCAAAGAGCAAAACTTGGCAACACTGGAGCGCGTGAACTGATTAGCTGGAAACACTAGATAGTTTTTATCGTGAGACTTTGATGTCGCATGAGTTTTTGAATTGATTGGGTAGAATCACATGGCTTTCACTATCATGTGACTATGAATTCACATGAATTGAGCCCATTGATAGCACAAAAGATTTCCCAAGAGGGTTAGAGGAAGGTACGCGAATAGATCCGTCACACAATTATATTTTTTAAAAAAAATTATTTTTGAAAAGACGTCTATAAAAATTAGTTTTAATATGAAGCAGGTTCTATTGTACTTTAATACGATAAAATTTCTAAGAATTTTTTTATATCAATTAATGCTTACACTTCCAATATAAAAATAAAATTTTCCTTTTTTAAAATTTTGGAAATTTTGAAATAAGAATAATATTAGAAATTTAATTATTTTTCTATCTATGGGTCATTATCGCTCTTGATTATTATTTACGTCATACTGTGAAGCGACACGAGGGCTACTTGCGATGGGTGTCGTAATTTTGAAACTCGATTAAGTGACGAAGACACACAACACCTGAGCTGGTACTCCCTCTCCAAACTTCCACACATCGCCAATATTTATACTTTGAGCCTCGATATATTTAATACGTATCAGACCCTCTACAAAAACTCTCTTAAGTGGCACTGGGACTCGAATTCATGACAAGTTAGCCAAGAGTCCTTGACCATGACAACTAGGCGCTACCGTGTACCTAAAAATGAACGGGGTTAAAAATGACTTAATAGATAAAAGTTTCCCTCACCTGAGAACAATAATCAAGACTCTTATGGGAAATTAATAAAAAAAACTTGAATGTATCAGGAAAAGTATTGTAACATCATGAACCCCCCTCAAATTTACTCAAGGGGGTCCCACAACTTTGGCCAAAAGGCAATTAATTTACGAATTAATTTTAAAAAATTAACACAATACTAAAATTTATAACTTTGTCAGCCTTTCGCTAGAGAAAAATTCCAAGTTCGAAAGAACGTTCGTTGAGGATCATCTGCCGGGTGTGGCTGTACCCGCAACCTCTTTCGCGTGTATCTCCCCAGATCAATCACTGGTACGTCTGACCCACAGACTCTGACACTCCGTCTTGAAGAGGTCCTCTCAGTTCCTTCCTCTCTTGATCCTCACTGTCATCTCCCGAACCCACTTTTTAAACACAGTGGGCCTCTTTCACGTCCTCAATAATCTCTGATTGGCGAAAGTGGTGGGTCTGCACCCGGCATCTTTTGTCTTGGTCCCAACTCTATTGACTCTTTGAGACAAAAGGCCATCGCGACTGATATCATCTACCTCTCCATACTTCGTAAACCATATGGAGGGTCTATAAATCGACTTGTCACTTTGACACTGTATACCCTAATGGGGAATTCTTCCTCATAACAGGCCGACACTCCTTCCATTCAAGTATTTCGGGGTCAACATGTGCGAAGGAACGAAGGATTAGGTGGCCGTCCAACTGGAGTGTCATTTCTATAAATCGAAGTGATGAAAAAACCATCTAGGTGTTGGAGAAGGATGAGGTGTGGTAACATCAAAGCCGTTTCCAGAATCAGCGCTACATTTATTTTCCCCCCGGGCGTGAGAGAAGAGTACGCGCGGTCCCCTTTAAAGAATATAATGACCCATTTGACCATTCTGCTAACCCCTGAGTTTCAAAAATGACAACTATTGTCGTAAACTTTTCGTCTAATGAGGCGACGCAACAGTTTGATTTTTCATGAAACGGTGGGACCTATATGGCGCCTATCAGTGCTTTTAAATTCAAACATTCGAAGTTCGCCATGTTAATGGGTTGATGCACGTTAAATCTGTCGAGGCTCAAACGCCCTCCCGTTGGCGACGTGTAGAAGTTAGGAGAGGGGGAGTCAGCTCAGGTGTCACCTGACCTCGTCACCTGACCATGGTTCAAAATTACGAGGTCCGTCGCCAAAAGCTCTTGAGTAGCTGAATGGTGTGCGACGTTAATATTCATTCACTCACCTCTTAATTTAAAAAGGAGAATTGAATTTTTAAAGTCGAAATATAGTTATATTTTACTCTCCCGAAACTCCCTCCCTCTAAGAACCATTCTTAACGGATTTTTGCTCAACAAAAAGAACATGTTTTCCAAATTTCAAGTCAGTAGGTTCCGGAAATCTCGGGATCAGTGAGGGAGTTGCTTTGCTCCTTTATATGTAGACTAGCTGGTAAACTCATTCTTCGCACGGGTGAATTGAAAAATTAAACAATATAGATTGAAGAATAACATATCTCAGCTGAACAACAACAAAAGAAAAACCATATTTGTTAAATTTTAAGTCTGTGGATCTAATAGCTGATAAAAATGATTTTTTTTGTTTCTAACGCCCCGTAGCTCTCTTGTGGGTTGATTTTTGGAAACGCCTTTCTAAGCTGATCTCTGCTCAGTAAAAGTAACACATTGTTACAAATTTGGTGTAATGAACGCTTAAAATAGTGTAAAAAATTCATATCTGGATGTATATTACTTTCCGTTGTATTTATTTTGTGTTAAAATTGTAATATTCGCAAGCAACGCCGTCCCTTACATTATAATGACGATTCAATGGAAACATAGTCCAGTTGGCCTTATTTTTAGCGACCATGTTGGCAAGTTGGGGATTGATTGAACGGTGCAAAAGTTGATATGCTGTAGCACCACCTGGTGGGGAGCTGCAACAAAGAGGATAGCACAAAGCCCTTCTCCACAAAAAAAAAAAAAAAAAAAATATTATACATGCAAAGTTTCATAGGGATCATTTGAACGGTGTTGGAGTGAAGCTACGTCATATACACACACACACACACACACACACACAAACATCCATTTATCTATCTATATCTATATCTATATATATATCTCTCTATATATCTATCTATCTATATCTATATCTATATATATATATAACCCTAATTGGCTGGCCTAATTCAGCGACAGCTTTAGAGATCATAATAGGTCTCCAGTTTAGTCCAAAGACTTTTTTGTATCTACATTTGTTGTGTCTGGTGAATTCCAATTTCTTCCTGCTTTAGCTCTGTAGGTTTTAGTACTTCTTCACTTTTTTTATATTACTATATATATATATATATATAAGGTTAGCTTAAAAGTAATTGATTTATTTTAGTAAACTGCACGTTATCATATTAATTGTTTTCAACAAAAACCCCGATAAATATTAAGAAATTTTAATCCTTTAACAAAAGTGGATACAGAGAACATTCGGTAAAAGAGTTATTTTTATTTGGACTGCAGACACAATTCACTTTAATAGGTTTCGACTATGAACACACATATATATCTATGGGGGGGGGAGGATGTATGTTGCATATTGATACAAACATGTAGGTTAAATAAACCAAGTAATGATATATAACCATTCTGTCTTATGTTAGAAAAATTTCTTAAAAAATGATTTCTTAGTGTTTCTTTTTTACTTTGATGTCATATATAACCAGGAGCGTGTCAAGGCATGGGCCAACTGGGCCCGGGACCAGGGCTTCGGCCACAATGGGAACCTCGTCTCGTTCTTTACTCAGCCGTTATAAGATCATGATATGAATCATTTTAAAGGGCCTAATGTTATTTCCCGTTGAGTTATCCAAAAAACTGGGAATTTCAAGCGATATGTCAACGAGTTACATGTGATAACCGTCGTTCATGTATAAGCTTAGGCCTACCACCATATGACATCATTATTCATTCGGTCAAATAGCGACAGTCGGTCGAACTGTTTTGTGCAATTGTAAGTCATGCACATTTATTTGTTTTGGGTTTGTACGAGTATCTGACAAAGTATGCTATGTACTGTCTACATTTATGGGTCATAGGTTGGGCCTACACTTGAGTAGAGGCCCAGGGCCTACTATTACGTAGGGGTCCAGGGTCTACTTGTGAGTTTGGGCTCAGGGCCTATAGAATTCTCAAGATTTCCCAGTATGTAACTGTAGGCTTTTTCTCTCCATGAATAAATAATTTTCAAAGTAATTGAGTCAATTTTTTACACTATCCAAAGAGGTCACGCCTTATTTTTACGAAACAATACTGTGAAGCAGCACTTCACGCAGAATCAGTGGGAAGAGTGGGGTTATAAAGAATATTTTAGAAGATAAAAATCATTTAGAAGAGATAAAGAATATATAAATCTTCGAAAGCTGAAAGTATCACGTTTTAATTAGTTCCATTCATGCATGACTAACAACTGGCTATGGGCTTGATTCATGAAGTCACATGATAAAAACAAACACGTGTTTTCCATTGAATTCAAAACAAACATTAAACTAATTGTACTTGTTCTATTTGTAAAACTCAGATAAAATTTCAAATTTCATATTTGGTTAAAGATGTTTAAATGTTAAAAAAAAAACAATTTCTTCAAAAAGATTTTTTAAATTAAAAAAAAAATTAATTTTATTTCATGTTTATATTTTTAAATAAAATGCATTTTGTTTACATATGTACTTTTTAAGAGAAAGTTTCTGCAAAGAGCAAAACTTGGCAACACCGGAGCGCGTGAACTGATTAGTTGGAAACACAAGATAGTTTTTATTGTGTGACTATGACGTCACATGAGTTTTTGAATTGATTGGCTAGAATCACGTGGTTTTCAATATCAAGTGACTATGACGCCACATGAATCAACCTCATTGCTGTTCAAATATGTCATGCGGAAAGTCATTCGCTTTTGAAATTAGGTATTGAAATTTTTTCATTGTAACTTACCTTTTAAAAATATAATTTTTCCGAGTTTAAGTATTTGTTTTTTTAAAAATTAAGATGTGAATTTTAAAATAAGTTTCTGAGGTTGACTGTGTGTACTCTTTCTCATTGCACCTCTTGCAGTAGAATGACGTTGATTCCAACGCTAGCATTTTATTTGTAATATCATTTAAACATACACACAAGAAAACAGAATGAAATTTTGCTAGTTTTGTCTAAGAAATTATTTAGATATAAAGCTGATTTTAAGGTTTTAGCAGCTGAATTGAACCAATTAGCAAATATTTATATTTAAAAATGTCTATTAAAAATAATTTTTTTTTTTTTCAAAATGTACTTAAGTTACTGGCACTAATAATTTTAATGTAATACTCGAGATTGTACCCAAAAAAATTATAATGAAAGAGATTAATTTTAACTAACTTTTAACTAGTTAATAACAAATTAAAATATTTAGGAAAATTTAATGAAATTATCTTAAAATTAATACAACCTAATTAATTATACTTAATAATGTATTGCTCATTTTTTAATTAAATCTGATTCACAAATATGATTTAATAATTCACCTTAATTATATTGAGTTATTTATAACATGTTATAAGTAATGATATATTTATGGTGCATATATTCACCATGTGTGTGTATACATGTATCAGGTAATTGAAAAACGGAATTAAAACTTACGTCAAATTCTTAAGTAGTACTTTGAATTATTACGAATTCAAAGTTAAAATGTAAATTAATAATGACTTGTAACTAGGGGAAAAAACACTGTCGTAATGAAAAAATCAGAAAAACCTGTAATTTAAACGTAATAACTTTAAAAATTTTAATTAAATTTTGCGTCACTTTATTTAATCTTCAGATGTCACGACAATTTTTGGAATTAATCAAAATTCTCAAGAGCATTCTAAAAAGAAAGAATGAAATATTACCTTTTAGAGATTTAAGTTGAAATTTTTTTTTTATGAGCACGAGTTCTTCAAACTTGAATAGAAAGTTGACTGATAAGATTAAAAATGTAGCAAGAGTTGCCATCATGGTCATTTTTTTAATAATATCAAACTCAATAGTGTTGAATGCATTATGCTACGTATTCTGAATGATCTTTGATCTTAAAAAAACACTGTAAAAATACTAAATTTTCCCCACAATTTCCATTGTTTAAATATTTAATTTAAGTTCAACTATTTCCTGTTCAAGCGGAACTGTGTTTTAAGATTATTATAAAAATCCTTGGATCAATAATGTGTGGAAAATATTTTTTTTAAAAATAATTGAGTTTTATGGGTGCAAGTTTTGAGATCAAAACTTAAAATAATATGAAAAGGAAATTTTGAACTCTCGTAGATTTTCTGGGAACACTAAATTCGTGGCCATGTTTTTCTTTGGTAGAGATTTCCAGCTCTGAGTATTTCAGGTTTTTTTAAGTTATCCGACTACGTTCGGAACCGTGATTTTAAGAAAGCGCATAAATGGATAATTTTCATGATATTTAATGCCACTTGGATTAGAATACATGTATAAAATTAATTTAAGGACATTATGACAAAAAAAATTATTTAAATACAATATTTTGGCAAAAAATTCACTTAGAATAACCTTTTTCCAAAACGTTCTCCTTTTATAAAAAATGTTTCTATAATAATAATATTGTGTGTGTGTGTGTGTGTGTGTGTGTGTGTGCTTATATAAAGTAAAGACTTCTCCAGAGTCTGAACTAGGATTTTTGAAAAATTCGCACTATTTTCATTGTTACTATCAATTAAAATAATTATAAGCATTTTTTTTTCTTTAAATTTCTCCCCTCTGTGAGTAAAATATAGATAAATCCACTTCGAAGTTATATATTTCAAAAATTCTAGTTCAGTCTCTGTACAAAGGTCTGAGATATATACAGGCAAAATATTATTACAATAGAAGCATTTTTCATAAAAGGAGAATGTTTTGAAAATGAGTCAATCCACGTTCATTTTTTGTCAAAATATCATACTTAAATAATTTTTTATTGCTATAATATTCTTAAAATAATTTTATATACGTTTTCTAATCTAAATAACACTAAATATCATAAATATTACCCATTTATAAGCTTTTGCAAAATCACGGTTCCGAGCGTAGTCGGATACCTTAAGGTATCCGACTACGTTCGGAACCGTGATTTTGCAAAAGCGCATAAATGGATAATTTTCATGATATTTAGAGTCACTTAGATTAGAATACGTGTATACAATTGTTTTAAGGGCATTTTGACAAAAAAAAAAATGATTTAAACACAATATTTTGGCAAAAAATTAGAATAATCTTTTTTCAAAATGTTCTCCTTTTTTGAAAAATGCTTCTATTACAATAATATTTTGCCTGTATATAGCTCAGACTTCTTTACAGAGGCTCAACTAGAGTTTTTGAAATATATAACTTAGAAGTGGGTTTATCCATATTTTACGACAACAGAGGGGAGCAATTTTAAGAAAAAAACGCCGATAATTATTTCAATGGGTTGTAACTCTGAAAATAATGTGATTTTTTCAAAAATCATAGTTGAGTCTCTGTACAGAGGTCTGAGCTATATACAGGCAAAATATTATTATAATAGAAGCATTTTTAACAAAAGGAGAATATTTTGAAAAAAGGTTATTCTAAGTTAATTTTTTGCCAAAATATTGTATTTAAATAATTTTTTTTGTCAAAATGTCCTTATAAAACAATTTTATACATGTATTCCAATCTAAGTAACACTAAATATCATGAAAATTATCCATTTATTCGCTTTTTTTAAAATCACGGTTCCGAACGTAGTCGGATACCTTAAGCACTTTATGATAAATCATAGAGTGAGTGAATGTTTATCAACGTCGAGCTACAAAGCAACACGAGATCTATTGGCGTCAGATCTCATAGTTTTTCTCATAGAGTCTCATTCTCATAGTTCTCATAGTCTCATAGTTTTTAATCATGGTCGAGTGACGAGAACGCATCCTGTGCTGGCCGCTCTACGGCCCCCCCTTTCGGAACTTCCATATAGCGCTGACGCGAGGAATTTGAGCCTTGACAGATTTAACGTGTGATAGATTCGACAGCGATAGATTTAACGTGTATCAGTCCCTCTACATCAAACTCGCGGCCCGCAACGTACATTTTTGCGCCTGGCCAATATATCGGCACGTAATAATATAAAGTAAAATAAAGAAAAATATATGCATGGGAAACTTGGTCCATGTCTCGTACAGTTGAGAACATGATAAGTATCTACGAAAGGAAGATTTTAAGATTCATTTTTGGAGGAATTCAG
Source organism: Trichonephila inaurata madagascariensis (assembly GCA_019973955.1). Lineage (NCBI taxonomy): Eukaryota > Metazoa > Arthropoda > Arachnida > Araneae > Nephilidae > Trichonephila > Trichonephila inaurata. The sequence continues at coordinate 27,950 of BMAV01007706.1, forward strand.
GAAAATCAAATGTGTCGAAGATCAAATTTCGATATCTATTAATCATGTAAAAAATCTGAAATTGTTAACTTCATCAAAATTCAACGAATTAAATGGGCAGGTCACGTTATCAGAATGAACGAAGACCTCACCGCTAAAAAACTCTTCAATGCTCAACCAATTGGTACGCTAAGAAAGGGCGTCAAATCTTAGATGGATTGATGGCTTAGAAAAAGATCTCCTAGTTTTAAGAACAAGGAATTGGAGAACACTAGCAGGAAGAAGGCTGGCCTGGAAAAGGCTTCTTGAGAAGGCCAAGGCCCACCCTGGGCTGTCGTGCCACTGAGGAAGAAAAATAAAAAAAAAATAAAAATTCCCCCAAAATTGAAAAGATAGCAGAGAAAAGATGTCAAGTGTCAGGACATACCAATGATGTATCAGAGAACAGTAGGGCTCCCTTACAAAGTCAGGTCTTAGGCCCCAAGCCGGATCTTACAAAGGGCTGCAGAACCATAAGATAACATAGGTTTTGGGTCCCCTAGAATCCTGGGCTCCCCCCCATGATGCGGAGGTGTACGTTACACCATTGGGAATTACATATTAAACTTTTCTTGTTCTTTTATAAATGTACTATGCGAAATAAACCTATGTTTCTATAAAGATGGGGTTTTTTTTCGTTTTTTCGTTTTTTTTTTTTTTTTTTTTTTTGCGGGCCACCTAAATTTAAACCTTGTTTGTTTGGCTTAAGTTAATCTTTGAGTTTGACACCCCTGCTCTACCCCTCTGGTTTTCGATGGCAATAGGGCTTGAACTTGGAACATGCTGACCACAAAACTACGATCATAATCGCTGGGACAGCGACCACATAAAACCACAGAAGAAAATACTCAGTAAGAGCTCATAGGTCCCTAATTGTTAGAAGCTCCCTAGATTTCAACCTAGTCACCCAAATAAATTGATATGATCTAATCCAGGGGTGGCGAGCCTTTATGGATCAACGTGCCATTTTTTTTCTAAAGAAGTGTTTAATGAGGTATAGACGTGACGTCAAATAATTTTAACTTGTGATTATTGGGAAATTATAAGACTAAATACTAACCACTCAAAACTCTTTATTTACTACTAAAAAATATCTTTTACACTGTACAGTTGAAAATGTTTTAGTTATATATGTGTAATTCAAATCTCAAAGCAACGTTATGACTTCTGTAGCTGCAAGATTGTGTGGTTGACAAACAACTTATATTAGGATTGTAAGGTGTTACTTTTAGTAGAATGCATGCTCAATTGGAATCATCTGTGTGTGTGCTAGTTGCTTTTTAAGCAATTAAAATTATTTTTGCTGTGGTTCACCTTTTTGACAAGAGGTTTTGTGATTTGTTTTAAAATGCCTTTTTGCAGACAATGTTCTGCTTATCACTATTCCTGAACATAAAACACACGCCGCTTTGTCGCCTTTACTAATAATACAATATTTCTAGATTCACGAAGTTTGAAATCATCTGTTACCTGTATTTTTTTATTCTTTTGTTGAACTAGCCATGTTAAATAACACTTAAAATTCGTATAAATATAACACAAATAAACTTTAAAATACTGTTTTAAAATGCAAACTATTTTGTCGCTGGCGTGCCAATGGTTCGCCACATCCCTGCTCTAATCAAACTTCGCAAAGCATCAAAGCACAACTTGGGGACGGAATTCTTCATAAGATTGTACGAGACAAATAAAGCTATCTTTTCCAACTGTCTGGAGTGATCATAGTAGCGCCTAGTTGTCATGGTCGCAGACGTGTCCGGGCATGTTTTGAGCTCATGCCCCAGTACCACTAAGGAACCCCTTGAAGAAGGACTGATGAATGTTAATATGTTATAAATATAGGTAATATATGTAAGTTTTGGAGAAGGAGTGCTGACTGGGTGGCGTGGTTGGTTTGTCACTGGCCTTCTGCACCTAAGGTTGCATGCTCGACCCAGCCCATGTCTGTGGATTTTCATGATACAGAAAATCGACATCGTTCATGTCGTATGATTATGTGGCGTGTAAAAAATCCCTTGAGTGCCTATTTGGCTTGGGTGCCCTGGGCAAAATTAAATTCCTAGAACAAAATTCGCATCTTCATAGCTCAGGTGCTTCCCTCCGAGGAGGAAACTGGTCATCAAAATTACTTGCGGCAATTGGTATCGTTAATATGGTGTCACACTAAAAAGTGATACCATCTCCTGGGAAATGTACTAGATCTGCAAAGGTAAAAATGCTAATCCGTAGCCCCAATGGAAATAAAAGTGGAGAGGGAGTGCCAGCTCAGATGTTATGTGTCCTTGACCATGGTTCAAAATTGACAGGTCAATCACCAATAGTTCTCGTATTGCTTTTTAGTACGACGTTAATAATACTCACTCATTCCAAATGCCTAGAATCTGAACTAAATTTTGAGCAAATTTTTAGATAGTAAAAAAAAATATATATATCCTCCAATTTTCTAGTAAATTCATGATGTTGTATTCTTTTATTTAATTGTGTCTTTCAAATATGAAAGCATTGTATTTTTTTTGTTCCTTGTTAGGCAGGATGAAAATCCATTTAGCATTAAAGAATAGAATAGTGATAAGAAAACTACATG
>BMAV01007706.1:45854-67842 GCA_019973955.1 Trichonephila inaurata madagascariensis
CCGAGTTCGAAAGTTCACCATTCTTGTATTATGCTCCTTTTGATTTTGTCGATTTGGGAGAACAAAACAGTAACTAATTATTGAATAAATAATTAGCATTAATTAATAAAATTAATCATTACTAACAAATACTTAATTAAATTTTACGTAATATATACTTAGAATTATAATCAATCGGAAAAAATATCTAGGGCTTTGGGGGTGGGGGTCAGAACTCCCAGGCCCCCCCCCTTGTGTGCACCACTGCTCATGTAACAAGCTGTCCCTCCCTCGAATGGCATCACCAGAATTAATCCCACCTCTTTCTTAGCCTTTTTTTTTTACTCAAAATATGTAAAAGGAAATTATTTAAGTAACCTTCCTCACCACAATATAACTTGCATTCAATAATATTCATTGTGTTCGGAAATGATAAACATTTGGAAAAAACTCAACTGTAATTCACAACAAAATATAAAATATTCAGGAAGTCCAAGATGATCTAAATTGCAATTCAACTAGGGGAATACTTTAGTTAATATATTTTTCTTCTTCAATTTCTTACAAAGTGTGGCAGTTAAAATCTCGGACTGCGCATGCCCTTGCCCAGGGGTGGTGAACCTTTATGGATCAACGTGCTATTTTTTCTAAAGAAGTGTTTAATGAGGTATAGACGTGCCATCAAATAATTTTGACTTGTGATTATTGGAAAAATAATAAAACTAAATATACTAAGAACACACACACAACTCTCTATTTACAACGAAAAAATACCTTTTGCACTGTATAGTTGCAAACGTTTTGGTTACACGTGTTATTCAAACAGTAACATTAGTGTGAGTTCTGTTGTTGCAAATTGTGGATGATAAATAATTTACATTAGGATTGTAAGAGATTACTTTAGTAGAATGCATGCTCAAATAGAGTCATCTGCTAATTGATTTTGAAGCAATTAATTATTTTTGTTGTGATCTACTTTTTTGACGAGAGGATTTGCGATTTGATTCAAAATGCTGTTTTACAGACTATGTTCTGCATACCACTGTTCCAGAATATAAAACATACACCACTTTGTCGTCTTTACTAATAATGCCATATTTCTAGATTCACCAAATTTGAAACTCGCTGTTACACTTACTATCTTGTCCTTTTTATTATTTTGCTGAATTAGCCATGTTAAATAACACTTAAAAATCATAAATATAACACAAAATTTAAAATACAGTTGTATCAATGAAATTGACAATGCTATGTGTAGACAAACTTTGCATCATAAACAATTGTTGTCCACGACGTAACTAAGGCAAGACAATAACAAACGATTGTGTTCCCCGCCGCACCACGACCGCTTACTCGCGTTTGTTCGTAATTCTTCGTAGTGAACTTTGTTATTTCGAAATAAAATGCTAACCATTTTGATCGTTGGCGTGCCCAAAATATTGTATCACGTGCCATGAATGGCACGCGTGCCAATGGTTCGCCATCCCTGCCCTAGCCGTTAGGCTTGGTGTGAAGAAGTGTAAATGGAATATGGTTGACCTTGATCTTCCCGGTTCTGGCGGCACATTATTCCATCCTTGTATCTCGTTCAGTTTTTTTTTTATCCTGGTTGGAATGTAAGATGTTGTTATTTCGAAGTACTCTGCGATCATGATAAACTTAAAAATGAAGCTTCACATAAATTTAAAATTTCTAGTGCATTAAGAAAAAAACTTCAACTGAATGTTTTACAATGTTAAAGGAATGTTTGGAGATAATTACATATCACATAGTGAACACATAATGCACATCACATTTTTGAATGGCACAAACACTCTTTGGAAGATCGGGAGGTTGTTGTTGTTGCTAATGCCACCTGTCTGACGTAGTCAGATTGAGGCCCACGAAATTCATCACGGCAAGAGGCTAGATGTACGCCTGTTGTTGACAGTAGTCTTGAGCACTATACAGGTGACAGTACGATTTAGCTCGGTTCCACCCATATTTTGAGGGAGAACACCATGGGGGAGGGTCAAGGGTTTCCCACCTATTATCCCCTGCCACCAACCTCACGAGAGGACATGCAGCTCAACGGCTGTTAAGAGTACCCCCATGCCGCGAAGGCACTATACATTTACAAACATCTATGTCTTCTCCAAGATTCGAACCCAGGCCCTTCAGGACAGCAGTCAGCGTCGCTAACCACTATACCGGATGGGCAGCGGGGAAGGTTGTTAAAGATGATGAACGTTCTGGTCGATCTGTGACAACAAAAACCGGTCGTAATCATCATTTTTGTTCGATATTAATGGCACCATCATGATTGAATGTGTACCTCAAGGCCTAATGGTAAAACAGCAGTACTACATTGAGGTCCTGAGAAAACTTAGAAAAAGAATGAGGAAGAAAATACCAGATCTGTGGAGCAACAACGCGTGGATTTTGTACCAAGACAAGTCCCTGTTGCACATTGCGCTCTCTGTAAAGCAGTTCTTGGTGGACAAACACACTACTGTGTTAACGCATCTACCGTACTCTCTAGATCTCGCAGCATACGACTTCTACCTTTTTTTAAATTGAAGCATGCATTGACAGGAACACATTTTCAGTCTGTAGAAGAGATGAAGGCAAAAACGGCAGACTTACTGAAGAGAGTGACACCTAATGAGCCCCAGCACTACTTTGAAAGGTAGAAAATCCGTATGCAGCTACGTATTGATAAGGATCTGTAGTATGTTGAAGGAGATTAAAAGATACTTCTACATTGCTTGCAATTTAGCTAATTTTTAAGACTAGACCGGTTATTTAATTGTCACACCTCGTACTCCAAGAAATATTAGGGCTCTTTCACATGAGTCAACTTACGCTATACATAATTGCAGGAGAAGACAGTCGAAAGTTAGTTTTGAAAAGAAGTCGCTTGGGTCTGTTCATAAGCTGTCAGCTGGCCCGCTCTGTAGTGCCACTGAAGGGCTGCGGTAGCCCAGTGGTCAAGGTATCGGATCATGGCAGGCATGACATGAGTTCGAGTCCATTACCACTAAAGACTCGCCTTGTAGGGCAGCGATGCACGTTAAATCTGTCGAGAGATGAAACGTCCTCCCGTTGGTGTGGTGTGGTAGTTAGGAGAGGGGTGCCATCTCGGGTGTCGTCCACGTCACTTGACCATGGTTCAAAATTACGTGGTCCGTCGCCAAAAGCCCTCGAGTAGCTGAAAAGTGCGACGTTAATATTCACTCACTCACTGTTGTGCCACTGCTTGAAGCTCTGGAGACTCATTTCTCCTCCGTACTAATTGACTCAACTAAAAGGATAATGTAGAAGCAACGATCTTCACACGCAGCTAATTATGTGTTGAAAATGGCCATTATATTGATACTTCAGACTCAACACCGATGAATTCGGGACCCTCTTTTCCATTAGGTCAATTCCTTTTCAGTCAACTTTGTGTCTGTGTGTGAAAAGAATTCTCTCTCCTCTAGAAGAATGATGACAGAAAACGATTTGACTGGCGACAAAATTACCTCGTGTGAAACCGATCTTAACGTCCTTAAAAGGTTTCGGATGCGGGAAAATACAGCCTTTCCCTGTCTCTTGTTATCTCAGTTGACTGCACAAAAGATCACAAATCGTTTTTAAGATCTTTGGTTTTGTCGCTAAGTGTGCTGAAGTTTTCAAAAAGCAGATTGAATGGACGAATTTAATGAAGTAATGCATAAATTAAATTCTAAATAACTGGATGATGTAAGTATATGTGTGGTGTGTGACTACAAATGTTAAGTAGATAGAATATATTTTTTCTATTGAACATTATGTTATGACCGAAATCAAAGACAACCATTCAAGTGCCATCCCTCAGCCTGGCACCCAGTGTGGGATAGACACACTCTTTCATTCTAAAGACACACAATTACATTATGCTAAGTTTAAACTATACAGAATTTAGATTTCATGATAGAAAGTCTATAACTATGACAGCGGAATGGAAAACAAGTCTTGAATAAAAATGGGATTTGTATTGCACAATATTTTTGTGTTTTATCTTAGTTGTTTAAAAAATTTCGAGTACTGTAACATCTTTTTATATAAATACGATTTTTTTAGGTTAATCTCTAAAAACCCTCGGATATGTACCAAAATTCTCCTCAGTACTATTGGTAGCAATAAAACTATACGTATACCTGTTGACAAAATGATAGAAGTTACGCATAACTATCAGATTATAACAGTGATTTTTTTTTTTTAAAAAAAACCTACTAACTCCACTTAAGTATGAAATTTGAGCATTTTTTCATTGCTTTTTGAGTTTAAGTTTTTATGGATACCGCGCGACAATCCTTCTCTTAAATGAATACTTATGTGATTTGAACATTTTTTCATTGCTTTAAGTTTTTATGGATACCGCGCGACAATCCTTCTCTTAAATGAACACTTATAATTTTTGTAACTCATAGAAAATCAGCGATAACTAAGTTCAGTCAAGATTACATACACTGCACTTTACTAAAAAAGCAACTCCAAGAAGGATTGACTAGAAAGTGAAGCATAGTGACTATTATTAGACAAACAGAAGCGTCACTTTCTCGGTTCTGAGAACACGAACCTGTGCCATTGAGTCTTCCACGTCGCTCTAGCCCGACCAACGGTTTACACAGACAACATTCATGGTGTTATAGTTTTAAAAAACGTAGATTAAAGCGTCAAGATGTAATCCTTATGCTGAAAATAAAAATCTGTTGACCTTTGGGTAGGGTTTGAAACCCCAAAACTCACCCTCTATACGCCACTGAGCTAACACCCCCTAGAGACTTATTGGACTAATAGAAGCATCACTCGTCTGAACACACGGAATTCAGAGTTAGTATCTAGACAGTGATACTCAACCCGCGGGCCGTATGTGGCCCGCCAGCCTTTTCTGAGTGGCCCGGTCAGGGCCTATTGCTCTAAAAAGTTCTGTTATTTAAGAACAATCTACCAAAAATTTAACAAGAAATTATGTCAATCAAGCAATCAAATCTATCGATTTTACTATTTTTTGTAGTTGAATGTAAACAAGAGTCTTAATGAGGTATGAAAGGAAATCAAAACTATCCCATAATACAGTAAAAAATGCAAAAAAGTGAACATTTTTTTTGTGTGTGTATGTTTGACAAAAAGGTTAATAGAGTATTAAAATAAAAGCCGAAAAAATGAGTTTTAATAAATTGATCAGTTTTGCTCTTTCCAATGTTGTTTTTGGTGTCCCCCCCCCTTATTCTCATGTTGCGGCCCGTGTGAAACACCCTTCCTATGTATGCGGCCCGTTCGGAAAAAAGGTTGAGTACCCCTGATCTAGGAGGTGTTAGCCCGGTACCATTGTAAGTGGAGTCGTCAGTTCTGTGGGTTAAATGATGATCTTTTTAATAGATGCTTTGAGTGCACGCCTCTGGGATCTTATTGACAGATAGTTGTTCTGGTCAATATGGAGACATCAAGGGTGTCCAGCATATGCTGTGGATGCGTCGATCTATGTGTGTTGACATCACTCTGACCACACCGGCTTTCCTCGCATTTCCTTGTTTAAACTATCCTTGCTCCAACCATGAAGGAGTCTAGCTATGTGTCGGTTGAGATTTGAAATACGTATACACGGCTTGCTCTTCTCAGTCACCATGCCTCTCGGGAAATCGTGTGGCCGCGGTAGCCGAGTGGTATAGGTATCGGATCGTGGCTGGCTTTGTCACGAGTTCAAGCCCACTCACTCGGGAAATCGTTTGTCTGCTGAAACTACCTTCGTTAGCGGCAGTCTAGCATGCCCTGCCATTACACGAACCCTCAGAGGCAGAAATAACAGCATGTATGTATGTTGCCTATTCTACAGGTTTCTTCCCTTGTATCCTATTTAACATGCTCTGGAGAGATGCGCATTTCACATCATTTGCATTAATCGGTGAAATGTGCCTATCTCCTGAAATTTGCATAATTTTCTGGCCACTCCTTCTTAGTGTTGCCCTTTCAGTGTCACTCACGGTATTTTCTCTTTTCCTTTTAAAAAATATTTTAAAGGTTATTCCCTAATTCAAAACTTTTTTTTGGTGTTACAAGTTTAAAATCATTTGCTTTTTATGAAGCAAAGTCTCATATTATGGAGTTTTAAATTTAGATTGCTAAAAAGACGAAGACATTTTAAGATTCAATTATGCGGTAAACTTTATAAAATATAGTCCCACTTTTCTAACACAACTTTTATATACAAATTTTAACAGTACATTAATAAAGCAGATTTTACTGTTACAAATATTAATTGCTGTATTTTAAATAGATTTTTTTTTATCAATAAAAATTCTAATATATCAAAAAATTTTAATGTTCACTATTTGTGTGTTCCCCTCGTTATAAGTAAAGGGGTATATTACTTAATTAATTCAATATAAAAGCTTATTAATCCTCTCATTTAAATAATATAAAAGAGCTTCATTCTATTTCAGGGGTGGCCAACCCACTTTGACTAATTTTCGGCCCGCAAGATTCATTACAACTTAACAAAATACGATTATTTTGAGCAATATTTTTGTTTTTAGTGAAGTGTTTTTTGAAACAAATGCATCTCATAACTGTTTCTATTTTATTACGTTGCTTCTGTTTTTATACATACTTAGAAGTGAGCAGTATTGTAATGCAGCCCTCCCCCCCTCAAGCATCATGCTTGATTCCTGTAACTTTATCACGCTGTTTATTGCTAGAGCTAGGCGTATTTGATCAAAGCATTATTATTATTGTATTATCTATGTTTGTCTACATGGAAAATAATGAAAACAATAATAATAATTCATTCCGTTTTAAATTTTCCCTACAATAAATTTTTGTAATGGGTCCCAATCTAATGTACAGATATATGCATTTTTTACATGCGGCCCACGGGATTATAATGTTTTTCCGAAGTGACCCGCGGGTCATTTCAGTTGCCTACTCCTGTTCTAATTGTTAATATCACACCAATTCTCTCCAAATACAAAAAAAAAAAAAGGGGGGATGTATGTCATGAGAACTAAGTTTACCTCATTCCTTGAAACCATTTATATTTAGTTTTGTGTGAATATACTAATAAATATGAAATGAATACTTATTTTTCTGCCTTTCTTCCATTTTTATGTAAACGCAATGAATCTTTCACACATATATGCGTAATTTCTTAAAAAATTTATAAAAATTTTACTTATTCAAATTACAAGTTAGTTAATAATTTAAAACTTTTTTTGTGTATCGACTCTCTTTAAAGAAACAAGCTACTCAGAAAAACTTCTGTAAGAGTATCTCAGAGTAATGAATATATTGGATGAAAATAAAAAATGATCATTACAAGAAAATTAGAAAATACTTTTTTGTAAAATTATTATAAATATAAAAATGTGTATATACCATTATACAGGTCACTCTTCGCCTTGTAATACTAAAATAAGAAATATTTCATTTTATTCTTCTAGTGAATTTTTTTCAAAAAACAATTGAAATTTTACACAAGGTTCGTGAATTTTATATGACTACAGTTTTGAAAATGTGTCATTTTAAGTAAAAAAAACGCCTATTTCCAATAAAAACTGATCTTTTACATTTCGAAATCAACAAATGCTTCTTATTTCTCTTGATTTATGAACGTGATACATTATTACAATAAATTCTTCTCAGTGAGTGATCATTAACGACGCCCTATACAGTAATACGAGGACTATTAGTGACAGAAGTCGTAATTTTGAACCAATGTCAAGTAACGAGGATGACACCCATTCTCCTAACTTCCACACCACGCCAACGTGAGGTCTTTGAGCTACGACAAACTTGACATGCATCAGTTCCTCTACACGGTGAATATTCCATGGCACAAGGGCCCGAACTCATGACCATGAGCACTAGGCTATTGCGGCCACAAAATTCGTCTCGGAACTTATCTCTCATAAAAGCATTGGTGCAAAATTTTACTTGATTTGTTCAGAAATGTTTTTTATTATTTAATTAAACTCAAATTCAGTAATGCAACAGTCCATGAGGCCAGGGCCTACTTTGCCAATCGCAGTATACGTGACCATTGGGCGCTGAGGTGCTAGAGCAGATGTCCCGATCAGATGGTCAGTCTGAAGCGAGATCCCCAGTGTTTACTTCCCAAGCAAGCTTGGTACTCATTTATCGATTTACTTTATATTAATCAATTAATTTCACTAAAATTTATGATAAATTTGTGTCTCTGCACATTTCACTTTGTTCTTAAACTGTTTTTAATGAGTAATAACATATATCAATGTGTAAAATGTATAATTAATTCAAATATTTTTTTATTTAAATCAAAAGCAATTCAAAATGAAAACTTTTTCCACTATAATGTTTCAAAGTTTATTAATAATCCAAAAGTATATAATTGTACAATCTTTATTTGGCAAAAAATTTTACAAAGAATCGTTTCTTAACATATACAACAATGAATTTTTATTTTGTACATTAGATATTTTACATCATATCCGTCCAAAACGAGAGATACGAGTTTAGTTCATTTTTTTTTTTAATTCTTCTTTTTAACAATTGCAAGAAAACCAGTGGATACAACAGAAATGCATACAATCAAATCACAAAAAAATAACACACACAAGAAATATGATGAAAAAAAAAGAAAGAAAGAGAAAACTGAACTTCTTAAGCAGTTTTTAAACCTAATAAAATTTACAAACTGTAAATAAATTGCACAGTTTTAAAAAAAATGTACGGACTGTACAGTATGTGCGTCGTAGAGGAACAAAAATATATTCTATCGTATAAGTGGAAGAGTTTAAATATTAGATATATGATTTCCTTTTTATGAAAACATGGGTTAATGTTAGCTTCTAGAAACTTGTATGTATTGCATACTCTTACGGAAGCACTTATATTCCCAGCAAAAGCTTGCATGGTATATGCATCGTGGATTGTATGTGGTATAATTTCAGGCCAGAAGTAATCTTATAAAAACAAGTTTTAGAAGCTTCTTCGAGCTTAATTTGAAACCAAGGCTATTTTCATTGAAAATTTCAAACGTAATAAAATTTTTCTCGCCAAGAGAAAATTTTTTAAAAAAATATTATTTAAAAAATATTGCACTTTCTAATCAGCTTTCGGTTTAAATAAAGAAGTGCTTAAATAAAAAGTGGCAACAAACTTAACATGTCATTTTGATTTTCTCACAGAAAAAAAATATTGCTTTATATTTAACACAATATTCAAAAAACTATATATTTAACTCATAAAATACATAGTTGGAAATTATATAAATGAAAAATTACATTAAAAATATGATTTTTTTTTCAGAGGAGAATTTGTACAATATCTTAATCAATTTTCACTATATATTTTCTGAAAGTTAATATAAACATTTAATATTCAAACCTACACACTCAATTATGCAAACACCGAATAGAATGTTTAACCCAAATGCATTAAAAACAAATGCAAAAAGAACATTTATTTAGAAGATTTTCTGACCAAGTATAAACTGCATAGTAATTATCACACTTTTAATGCTGACATGTTTCGTTAAGATGTAAATCTAACTAATAAATGCTACTAATAATAAATGTAAAAAATAATGAAAAAAAATATCGCAGAAATTATTTATACCAACTACTATTCATTACATTTCGTTAAACATTCAATTCAGTTCATGTAATTATCTGATGATAATGATATGATGTAATGCAATGATTATTTACATAAATTCTATTATTCAGAATTAAAGACTGTATATATGGAAACAGGCATATATAAAAAAAGATTTAAAATAACCAGAATACTCGAACTAAAGCTATTAATGCCTAAAACTATTATAAACTGTAAGCAAGGATATATTACATATACATGTCACTCTCACAATAGCATTCTTAAACCAATCTCTTATTAATTAATATGAATAAAATTTGGCGCTCAAAAAGAATTATAAATATTGTTTATATAAGGTATCTTAAAATTTTAAAAAAGGCTTGAAACTAAAATAAAAATTTTATTGATCAAAGTAATATAAACATGATCATTTCTTAGTTTTAAAATGGACTTGGCGAAAGTTGTATACAGAAAACACTTATTCTGTTACGGAAAGATAATTGTAATAAGTTGATAATAAAATACATAAATAATTGCTTAATTAAAGTTTAATTTTTCTCAAAGATCAGTAAATTAGGATAATTAAGAAGTATTCGGTCACTTCAAATACATTACAAACAAAAATAAATAATCAATATTTTGAACATCGCACAATCAAACCAATTTCGCCAAAGCCATTTTTATTATCACCAAGTCCGTTTTAATGTTAGCCAAAATCGCTGTAACACATAAATATCCACTCCTCTTCTCATAATTCGAAAGAACATGTTTAATGTTTATTTTTTCAAAACTAGTTTAACATTATTTAAGAAAAAAATCTAGTTTTTACTTTCTTCTTGAGAATTTATAGCAAGAAATTACAATAAATGATGAATTATGAATTACACTAAAGGCTCATAACAAAATTCTTTACGGTTCTGGTAAGGTATAAGACGAATTTTTATATGTTGAAACTCTATAAAGGCAAGAACAATTACATTTATTTTAAAAAAATGTATCCAATAATCGGTTATTTTCAATTCATCAGAATCCTAGATCTTATCTTTTGAATTTTTTATGAGCAAATAAATTTATAGTAGCATACCAAAGTATCATACACCAATGAGACAAAGAAAACAAATTATATCATTTAAAAAAAAATTAAAACCAAACATATTACTTGGTCTTCATGGGGAATACTTATACATATGTTATTCATTATCTGGTATCATGTAATTCAAATTAAAATTGTAACAAAGTATGTTATATACGTTGAAAATAGTGCAATGACATTAACAAATACATATTTCTCGATCGTTAAATGTGCCAAACACATTAAGATAAAAAATGTTTTCGGTCCATTTTTTTAAAAAATTCGGTATTATTGCCAACATAACATCGCCTTTTAGCCACCGTTAGTTTTAAGAATTTTTTTCGTTTTTTCAAAATAGTAAAATAAAAAAAAAAGTATGGTTCAAGAACACTTTTCAAAATTGTACGCACTTTCTAAACAGGGAGAAAAAAGTCACAATGGACAAAACAGAAGTATTAGCAATTCACAGGAAGGAAAAATTGCAACATCAGCAACAGGGTGACTAAAATTTGTGCATTGGCAATTGCTCATAACCTTAGATTAAAATTTTAAATACAACTGGACCACATTCCTACGAATTTTTCTCAAAATTGAATTCAATTTTACTGCACATTTCTGCTTTTAACATAGTTCAATTTCTCTCTATTAAATAAGTAATAAAATTTAATTTCAAAATTGATATGACTGTGAATCCCCAAAGCCCGTTAAGGCTCAACTAAATTCATGATGTGATATATCTGATTCGATTTTATTCTTTCTCAATCGATCCTTTTAAAAAAAATTTAATAGTTAATGCATTTTATTGCATAAAAGTATATTCTTATTTTCACATAAGATTTAAAAATGGAAATTGTTAGCAGTGCCGATTTAAGCTCATTTTGGGCCCCCTTGGCACTGAAGGATCGAAATTTTTAACCAGAAAATGTGGTCAAGTCCAGCTTATCCGGGCCCCAAGACCCTGGGAGCCCAATGGATAAACCGGCACTGATCGTTAGATAATTGGAAATTCTGACATCATAATAATCAATTATATGTTAATTGTGACAAAAATAAAAATGAAGTAAGAAAAAAAAAATATTGTAAACGAATAAATGTATCTTTTATAATTTAAACACTTTGGTAATAATGCCAAAATTTGGACAATGTTACAACACATTTATATATTTTTAAAATTGTGTGCATCATTAAAAAATTATTGTACTGCATTAAAAGTTAATTAAATAAATACGAAATTCTAGTCATAATACACATAATCGCGAATTTTTAATATTGTATTGCAAGCGATACTAAATAAATAACTATTTTTGTGTAAAAATATATTAATTAAAAATAACACATAAATGTATCCATGTTAAATGCAAAAAAAAAAAAATGAAATTATGTTTTTATGTATTAAATGCATTTTTAAAACAGAGAAATAAAAAAATATATATAACAAATATATTATGGATTTTTATTCTAACAAAATTGTATTTATTATTTTATAATAGCATATAAATACTAATTATTGGAATAATATAAATATGTATATATACAGGGTTAATGAAATTCAAACTCGTCAAGGGGAATGAAAATGTCAATTTCACATCTTCAAAGAAAGTCACTGATGTTGCAGTAATAAAATTGCCAATACCTTTGTCCATTGTGACCTTTTTCGCCTTTTTAAAAAGATGCGTACAATCATGAAATAAATTTCAAAGAAATCTAAGTTTAAAGATATAACTAAAAACAAAATAGGTGAAATCACAGTAAAAAAAAAAAGAGAGAGAGAAAGAAAAAGGGAGGTAATATTAACGTGACGAGTCAAATTTCTGGATTTCTTTTTTAGAGTATTGCATTTGCCAAAAATTTCCCTGGTTTATATATAGATAGATATATTAACTGATAGATAAAAATCGTGACATTCTACGACAGCTTTAAGACACGTTCAAGATATTTCAACTGAACAACAAAGCAATATCGATTTGCACATGCCTGTTCCACTACAGTCTAATACAAATTTCACTGAAATCTAGTACTTGGTATGATATCAAACTGTATCAGGTGTATGCCTATTTTTTGCTTTTCTTCATAACTTTGATATCCAAAGCGTTCAAGTAAACTTTCTCTGTATTACACTTTCATTGCCAATTAATTAATACTTAGATCTTTTTCAAAATTAATATATTTTACTTTTTTCCCATAGCAGAGGGAAGGGGGGATATTCTAATACATTTTTTTGGAATGCTGATACCAGTTTCTTTTCTAAATCAGTTGAATATTTTTAATCCAGACAATTTGGCATAACTTTTTCACTAAATTTCAATACCAAAGGGCCCTTTTTTTTGCAACCAATTTACACCATTGTCCACCAAATTTTGAATCGTATAGTTCTTTTTCATACAATTTAAGCAAATCTCCGTTTTTGACCCAATTTCGATTTCAAGAGTCTTTATTTCAACCAATTTATGTCAATTTTATTTTTTTGCCAAACTTTCAACACAATGGTTATTTAAACAGTCTCTTTTTATTTATATTTTTACATTATCGCCGAATTTCAACGCCAAATATTCTCATTTTTCCACAAACATTCTAACTGTCATTTTTGAGCGATCCCTTTGTTTGGCATGAAGAATCCTTAGATTTGATTCCAACTAATCATCACAGACAAAAACATGATGGCATTGGCACGAACCAGATATCGTACCAGGTACTAGACTTCCACCTGTAATTGCCAAGTGTTCCTACGTAACCGTCAACATGGGAGCCGGCGTGGGCCGGTTGGAAGCGGTCTCATTGGGGTTCTGAAACCTCGCCATGGCATCTGTCCTGGCGATGAGAGTGGACCGACTGCTGAAGTGGGGTTGTATGAGCTGGTGAACACTGAGGGGATGATGATAGAGGTGATTCCTATGCGGGCTAGGGGGTCGCACCATCCCATTCGAATCCAGCCTCGGCTTAGTGTCTATATCGTCATTGCAGGGGCTGAGTTGTGGGGAGGTGATGCTGTTGTTATTGTGAGTATTGTCCGTGTCTTGGCTGTCGGTATCTTCCGTCTTATTGGAATCAGGTGTGGGGGCTTCGACACTACCAGCACTACCCATGTTGTCCTCCATGTCGAAGGTGTTGTCGTTCCCGTCTTTGTAGCGAATACACTTCTTTTTCCGCCTGAAATGGACCAAAATGGAATCACTTAAGTACACTGCGTGTGTAGCACATTTCAAAAAATTGAAAAACATTATTTTTTAATAAGTAAAAAATGGGCACTAAAAAAAAGAAGAATGAATGGATAATATTTTAGTAGTGAATAATATTTTATTTCTTTTTCTTACTTCACTTATACATTTTAAAATACAAAATAATATTTCATATTTATCAATGAAGTTTCTGATGTGTAACATCTTTCCTCTCGGTTGCTGGATAGTTGTGGGAGTGATTTCGTGAAAAGGGACGGATGTGTGTAACAGGATGTGACGTAAGCGCACGCTACTTGATTTGACCAATGAGAGTGTGTAGCTGTGTCTTTTCGCTACCTTCGCATGGGGGTCCAACTCTAGTAGCCATCAAGCACTTGACTCTAAATCCGTTAGTCACGATATTGGGGGACATAAGTGTGGCAGAATGCTTATTTGTAAATGGACAAACAGTGTGAGATTTCGGTGGTCCTATACATTTCTTCGAATGAAACGGTTAAAAAAAAATTAAAGATTTCCTGCATTTTGTACTTTTACCATATAAAAAAGGTGGTTCTGCTCTTTAAAAAAATTACCATTCACTTCCCCTGATTTTGAGTGATGATTTTAACTTCAGTTTGCCAAAAGCTGAGCCGCTCATAGCTTTTATGAATGATGAACTCAAGCTCGAAATGAACACAAATTAGAAAGTTTCGACTGCTAACAGTGGTACTGTTATTGACGCTATTTTTCAACGGTTTTTAAATACTTTGAAATCACAAGTATATGTGTCATATTTTAGTTATCATAAGTCTATTGTCTCCACTCTTCCCCAAATTGAACAAGAATAATTATTTTTGATAAAATATTGCATTACTCCTTTTGTTAATTAAATACAATTTTCATTAAAGATATAATTATTCGATAGAAAATTATTTCTAATCATACCCGATTTTTTTTTTTTTTTTTTTTTTTCCATATTTTTTTCAGGAAAAAAGTTAATACTGCGTATTTACCAGGATAACATGTCAGATGTTACACATCATATGCGACTACTGTAAGACTCGTTTCTTTTTTTATAATTATTTATTAAATACAATATTTAAGATCAGATAATTTGATACTTATATATTTGTTTATACTGAGTATTTAATACTTTATTAACAATCCCTCATATAAATATACTAGCCATATTTTTTATTCCCCCGGCATCCCAATACCCTTTTTCAATGCTACGAATCCTGTAACGGAAAAGAACATTCTACAACTTTCTATGCAAGTTCATTGGTGGAAAGTTGGCATGATGCCATTCAGCTGTGGGAAAAGTTTCAGGCATGTTCCAATTACAATTATAGTGAATTAAAGGTTTAAAAGCAACATATCAAACATTTTATAGGAAGAAAAGATGTACAATTAAACAAAAAGTTAAAAAGAAATCCAGTTAGTCAAAAAGCAATTTCTGACTTATGAGCAAATAAGTAGGGTTAAACTAGTTGGATGGTATATATATGTATTGCTTCATTTTATAAATCAGGTTTGAGCACAGAAGATTCAACAAAACAATATCACAGAAATTTTGATTGATTACAAATGTTCAAAACATAGTTTAAAAAAAAAAACAAGTACAGAGTACAGGTAACATGAAACAAGCTATTTAACAGCAAATAAGATGCTCAAGTAATTAACTTCACAGCACAACGTTTTAAAGGGTGTTTATGTGTTAATAACCCAATGCCAGAGATTCGTCAAAGATTTTACGAATAACCTATTTCATTTTGAACCTGGTCAGCCTCATAGTTATATTTTAACTTATAAGCACCAAATTTCGTTAATGGCATGTGTGTTAATACATGAAGTACTTTTTAAAGAATACATACAGTAATATATTCACAAGCTCATGGAATAAAAAGTTATTTTCACAAAGTCATAATACAAATTTACAAGAACACGAATGAAATATATACAAATTTCTCACCTGCACGGTTTACACCAACTGCTCTGTTGGTCTAGGCCAAACCTGGCTCTGCATTTCTTGAGGTTGTTGCCGTCTACAACGAGGAAATAACATGGAATTAATCATTATGTAAATATGAGCAGAGGTATTGACTATTGAAAATGATGTTTAAAATCATTTAAAATGAAAAATTACTTCAGCCCTGAGATTTCGACAAATATTTACGATTTCTTTCCAGATTGTTTTTTTCTTAAATTGTTTTTGCACTCTTCAGAAAAAGGCATTAAATATTTTACCCAATTTATTCCACCTGGTTGACACAATAAAGAAGTGCAGATAAACTGTGTATATAAGGAAACTGTTTCGAACTTTACCATGCAAAAAAGAGAAAGTATATTTAGATGTGATGCCAAACAGAAAGAGAAATATCAGGGCTGAAATGTTATGCTACTCTTACAACAGAACTCTACTGTATCAACACATTTTATTTACAATGCTACACAAATTCTAAGAACGTTTCATTTTTTTTAAAAAAAGAAATTCAGGAGGAAATTCAAGGAGAGTCATTCGAATGCATGCAAAAAAAGCTTTAGCTTCAATAATATTTATTCATAAAAGAAACGAAAATGCAGAAAGGTAAGTTAAAATATTAAATTTAACTCTGAGTGAGCATTTTTTTTAAATAATATATATATATATATGTAAATAAGTAAAATCGTCATTCTGTGCAGATTTTTTATATGTTTCTAAAATCCAAAAAGAAAGATATTATAAAGCTGTTTGAAAATATGATAGCCTGCATGCGACAGAGCATGCTTAATAAGTAAAAGTGCAAAAGAAAAAAACTAATAAATGTTCATACAATTTATCAAAGCAAACAAAAAACAGAAACATAAAAAAACTACAAAAAATTGTCAACTAGGTGGAATAATAAGCGTAATTATTTGAAGCCAGAAGCCTGTAACAAAAGTTACTTACAGGTGATTTGTTCTACCCCTGGCTGCATGTTTGTACAAATGTAAGCATTTAGTGAAAACATGTTATTTTAAGAACATCAACATGTGTTATGAAATAAGTAACAGAATTATTACAGAAAAAATCAAGAACTTTTTCATATATAATCATACAATTTATATAAAAATGTATCTTGAGCTAAAATCACAACATTTTGTAAGAAATATCACAATTGAATTAAAATGGAAATGGTACTTTTTTTATATTACATAAAATATTAAAAATCTTATGAAATTATTTTTTAAAAATTAAATAAGAAAAAGCTTTAAAAGAAGAAAAAAAAAAAAAAAAAAACCCACACAATTTCAAATTAGGGGGGAAAAAAAGGAGTTCCCTTTTTACATCAGTGTTTTGATATACGCTTAATGATATATATAAGCAACAAGATTTTATGCTAAAAAATACCTAAAGTTAATTTATAAATAAAAGAATTAATATACATATGAAATTTCAAATATCAGTTTACCATTAGCACTTTAGTCTAATAATTCAATTCTAATTTAATAAACCAATAGTACTGATGAATAAAAATTTTATTTTTAGGAAGGACCTCTAAAAAAATATTGTATCTAATTAATTGAAGAATTGCGCTAAACACAAAAACGTATACAGTATATTTTTAAATTAGCATCGTTATTTTTTAACCGCTTAAACTTTAAATAATACCATTAAAATAGCAAAACAATAAAATTAAAAAAAAAAAAAAAATTACGCAGAAATACATAGTTTAAATCTTTTAATTTTTCTTCAACAGTACACTTATGGGAAAACAATAATGCTGAGACTACTAAAAATATTGTTCTAAAAAATATTGTAATTACTTAATTACTTGTATTCAAAAGTACCGTAAAATCCGGCGTATAACGCGCACCCATACTTTCAAGCTGCATTTTTTTATTTTTAGGCATATTCACCGTATAACACGCACCCCCTTTTTTTACAAAGGAGCCTGAAATGTGCGTGTGCAAATGTACTGTTTTGAAGTCATTTTTTCAAGATATTATCCCAAGGTTATGAAAAAATAATATACTCTTCTAGAACTATACAACTCTCTCTCTCTTTTTTTGAGTTCATTAGAAATGCCATTTATTTTAAATAAATATTATTCCGTTTTATGTACAAATCTTGATTTCTTTTTATATGCTCATCTTATTTTCTATTTTTAAAGCTCTCATTTGTATACCCGGCGTATAACGCGCACTTTGAACTCAAAAAATAAGATCGAAGTTTACGGGTGCGCGCTATAAGCCGGATTTTACGGTATATAATAACTAAATTGAAAAAATATACCACAAAAATTTTACGAAACAACATCATCGAAATAGTTGGGAATAAGATTGTCATCATTAACTATCATCATTTCATTATCTACACTTGCTGTTAAAAAGAAAAGATTGAAATATAATGAAAAAAAAAGAAGAATACTATTAAAATAGAAAGAAGAAGACATATCGCACCTCCTTCTTGGTTCCTGTCTTTTTTTCTCTTCTTCTTCTTCACCTGGAGAGCGTAGTTATCACGCGCACTCCAACCAGGGTGCTGCTGCATGTGGAGTTGGCGCTCCTTGCGCGCCAATTCATAGTACTTCGCCTGTTCTTCGCGTGATAAGCCGTGCCACTGCAGAAACACAACACATTAGAGGGTAAGGACCACTAAATTAATCTATGAAAACTTAATAATAAGATTCATAAAGCAGTATTCTCGAACTGCCTCTTCAATGTACCCCTCTATCGTAACTAGTAGTTCAACGATATCTACATAAAATTTCCTTCGCTACATGTTAGATAATAATGATAATTTGAAACAAATGTGAGAAGAGTGATAATAGGATAAATAAAGCAGTGTTATCGAACTGTCGATTCAGTCTACCCTTCTACAGTGACTAGTAGTTTTACGGCACCTACATAAAATTTCCTTCACTACAAATTAAATGAGTGATCATTAAATTAATCTGTGAAAAAATGAAAGGCGATAACAAGACTAATAAAGCACTGTGGTTCTTGAATTATCTCTTCAATGTACCCCTCTCTACCGCGATTAATAATTATACGGTACCTCTAAAAGGTAATTTCCTCTTCTTTTCTTTCTGTTGTTCTGTGTGTGTGTGTACTGGACAGTTTACTCATCAGTTTTTGAAAAACATTTTAGATCTGACAAAATTATCCTATTTAATTAAGTTGTATGTCCGAGTCCCCCCCCCCTGATTTGTAAACCGGGGTTGACGCACATTGCATCTTTCCAAATTAAAAAATGTTCGTATTAGCGTGATAAGTGAAAGTTATATTAACGTCACCCTTTAAAAGCAACTCGAGGGCTATTGGCGATGGACCAAGTAGTTTTGAACCACGGTCAAGTGACGGGGACGATACCTGAGCAGACACCTCTCTCCGAACGTCCGTACTACGCCAACGGGCGAGGTTCGAACCTCAACAGATTTGACTGCATCATCCCCTCTACATGGTTGGTTTTCAATGGTACTGAGGCTCGAACTTATGACACGTAGACCGAGAGTCCATGACCATAACGACTTGGCTACTGCGGTTACATTTTGTCCTCACAGGAGGACTAATACATGTCTTGTCGGGAATAGTGTTATTTAAAAACAAAACTAAGTGTTGTAACAACTCATGAGGGCCAAGGCTTACTGTGCCCATCTCAGTACACGTGACCATTGGGCGCTGAGGTGCTAGAGCAGATGTCTCGATCAGGTGGTCAGTCTGAAGTGAAACCCCCAGTTTTTAGTCCCCAAGCAAGCTTAGTACTCGTTTATCGAGCCACTGAAGGGATGAAAGGCTGAGTCGAACTTAACCCACCCGACGATCGAACCCCGGACATGTGGTGTGGAAACCCGATACGCTACCACTCGGCCTCATTTCAAAACTATTTGGATAAAAAAAAATATTCCTAATTAAAGCCGAGAATTATCATATCATATTCATAATCATATGAATTAATATCTAATTAAAGCCGAGTCGATAACGGAGAAGCCTCCCTCTTTGTTAAAGGCCCATACCTTAAAACGTCCTTAATTGTAAAGTAAATATTACATTAAAATATAAAGAACCTTTTCGTCTGTGCATTTCGGTACTTTCGGATTATCGCAACCTATTGGCGATATTACATGAAGCGAAGCACATGGTTGCCAATTCAGCGCATACGACACATAGGAAATGGTGGGTGCCAACTTGGCGAGTTATTAATAGAATTGGCGATTGTTGCGATAGTACGCAAGTACCTACATTTCTCAAGGGAAAATAAAAAGAAAAACGTGATTATTTGACCACTACTCACCCTACGGCCTAGTATTTGGTTGATAGCTGCACTCTCTTTCAAGGTACATTCTGCAACGACCTTCGCTCTCATTTCTTTCATGTACAACATGAAGGCATTGAGAGGCTTCTTGATGTGGGCCTTCTTCTCAACGGTATTGTTACTGCTGTTGTTATGGCTACTGGTTGGGACAGTAGCCTTGGAATTGTACTTTTGTTCATTGGGGTATTCTGGCAAGCTCCTGAGAAAACCGAAATTTAAATTAATATTTTACCGAGAAACGAACTTTTATAAATCTGGTTTAAATGATAAAATATGAATATGAGTATTCTCCGATATACTAGAAGAAAATTTTGGAATGTGTTGAATATTTTCCCTGTGAAATTCTAGAATAATTCTTCTTATTTCTATTAAAATAATAATATTTCAAAAAATTTCAAATAACTTATTTATTTCGGTTCCACAGCATGGAATCTTCTGAAAAAAATATATATTGCGATATATAATGCATCCAAAAAACTAGAATAAAATAAGAAAAAAAATCACCCATTTAAGTTTGTATTAATTAATATCTTCAATTACTTAAAACTTATTACAAAATTTCTAATAAATTTGCACACATGTATGCAAATTATTCAACGTGTATTTCATAATCACATTGAACAGATACCTTTCACATACTCGTAATTTTATTTTATTTTATATTACTATATAAAAATACAATACAATACAATACAATAATGCACAAAAAATACAATCAAAATTACTTAAAATTTTTTTTAAGAAATGAAAAGCGTCTCTTCATTTTTCGAAAGTAAAATTTATTTTATTTTGTATTCCATAGATGGCAGCATAAGTCATATAAAGTATTAAATTATTCCTAACTATGTAAGATCTCTCCAGATGGCAGCACAAGTTTAAGGAATGAATACTTTTCGGCGAAACAGCAGAAATGAAGATAATAAATTTTTTAAACTGTACCTCACTCTCTCTCTCTCTCGAAATGGATTTAAAAAGCCATTTTCAGTGTGATTCTTTATTTTATTTTATCCATCAAAATAGAATTCAGATAAAAAAAAATCCGATTTCAATCACAGGAATTTTTAAACTTAAAAGAATATATTATTTTATATTTCACTAACGCAAACACAAAATTTTTTATTCTCTTCTCACAATAAAAATTAATTAAGAATGACATTGCAAAGAAGTTTTATGTCACCATAATTCTCCGACGAGAAGAAAAGCAGCTTCTGTTAGTCACAGAAGTTGCACCCAAAAGGTAGCAGCTGACTTAGCTAAAGTGCCTGAAATTTTAAGCTGAGCAAAATGGAAGGGTCTTTACACCTTGCGTGGTCCTACTAGAAGTCCCAGCGGCGTAATGTACACCCCCGCATTGTGGTGGGGGGGGGGCAGGGATTCTAAGGGGCCCAAAGCCTGTCACCATGTGTATAAATGAACTTAAAGCCCAAAACCTGACTTTGCAGGGAGGCCCTAATATTCTCTGTTACGCCACTGAGAAGTCCCCTCACATTAAGACATCTTGAAAAATGAAACGTCCGACACTTATCATAAAATAATACGAATGATCCAGTACCCAATAATAAAGCACTAACGTGTTTTGAACGGTATTCCACAGGGGAAAAGAAAGAAAATTTGAAACAGTAAAATTGGATTGTTCCTCCGGTTCACTAATGGTATAGTGCAGCGGTTATTATAAACTGTGCTCTCTCTCTCTCTCCTGTGATCTTTAAACTGTTTAACTGTACTAAACTCGGAACCCCTTCTAGAGGTCCGAGAAGATCCCTCATTTAATGTTAAGATTTCGATCTTTTACAGATTCTGAAAGGTCACACGAAAAAATGTAAAGATGTCCCATCCAGGACCAGATCACTAAATTGTTCCTAATGAAAAAATTCTACTTGAACATGTATTTCGATCAAGAATTTAATTGAGTTTTTTTTTTTTTTTTTT
>BMAV01007706.1:71143-112048 GCA_019973955.1 Trichonephila inaurata madagascariensis
TATATATATATATATATATATATATATATATATATATATATATTATTGAGAACACTTATAACCCCGTGCACCACGAGGTATCACACGGGAGCTTGCATAGAATTAAGTGTGAAGTACACATCACAAAGAAGAGAAGGATTACAACACAAACATCCATGCCTTAACCGGGATTCGAACCCAGCCCCTACGGCACTGCAATCAGCGCCACTAACCCCTGTACTGGATGTGGGCGGCAACTAGATATAATTAAGGGTTGCCCAAATAATAGGTGGACATATAATTTGCGTCAGAATGAGTTCAACTATAACAGAGCCACCAAACAGGAACACGAAGGACGGTAGGAAGTGTACACCGCATACGATGTTTATCAGTGAACCCTGTTAGTGACAGAGGAAATTAATCGAAAGTAAAGTCGGGCCATACAAGGAGGCGTCCAGATCGAAACAACGTACAGTAGTAAGGTTTCTGGTTGCATGAGGTGAGTTTAATACGGACATTTTTCGACGTATAGTGGTAATCTACGTCGAGTACTGTTTAGGTCGAACGTCTTGGAACAGTAGGTGTAAAAGTTTTCGAGAAGGGCAGCAAACGATATCGGATCTCCATGACAATGTCCGCCCACACCTTGTCCGTGAAAACAAGGCAACTTAAAAAAATCCGTTGGGAAATGTTAGAACACCCACCGTACAGTCCGGATTTTTCACCCTGTAACCTTTAGGTCTGTAGGTCTCTTCAGATGTTTTGGACGTTTGTATTTGGACGATGAAGTGAAGAAAACTGGGCAGGATTTCCTGAAGAATCAACCACGTTTTTTCTAGAGTGAAGACTTAGACGTGCTGCTGAAACTATGGAGCCTGTGTTACAATCCCTAAAACGATTTCGTTTAATTTCCAATTAAATCATTAATTTTATCGAACTTGTCCACTTTTCATTTGGGCAACCCTTATATTTAAGAGCGTTTTGGATATATAAGTAATTCAAATAATTCGAAACCTTACATGGTGATAGTTTAAAGCTTTATATGCATATTTTTTTTAAAAAAAAATACTATAAGCCTTTATAATAAATCTAATAAATATACATCATTTATGAAGTCTATCTAGACTACCACATTAAAAAACATTTTAAACTACATTATCGAATAGGCTGTTAAGTAACAATCATTCAACATGTATCAGAATAAAATTTTAAGATTGTTAATGACATAACCCTCTTACACATTTAATTGCGACAGTAAATCCAAAAAAGCTTTTTACTGGATTATTTTTTCATTGTTTTAAATTTAATAAATACTCCAAATAAGTAATCAAAGATGAATAAAGTATATTAATAAAATTAAAAAGTATTTGTGCTTCGAAAAAAATGAATCGATTTAAAAAAAACTATAGGTTTTTTTTATCATAAATAGCACGATTATAAATTTGCTTCAAACAACCAATGAAGCCTTATATTTTTTGGAAGGGGGGGGGGGAAAAACAGAGCGAAATATATATATTCACTTAAACTTTCTCTTTTTTTTCCCCTTAAAGGAAACATATAATTTTGGTCGTACTGTCACCTGGGTGGTGCTCAAAGCTACGGATAACGACCGGCATACAATCTTTCCCTTTGCCATGATGAATTTCGTGTACCTCAATCTGACACAGTCGTGATCAGGTGGCATTAGAAACAATAACAACAGAAAAAGAATTTCGGAGAAATCTGGCTTTATCTCTTGTAGCAAAAATGAGAAATTTTTGAGTATTCATTGGTCATTGATTATTGTATAGAAAAACACAAAGAATACTTTATCAAGCTCAGAGAGTTTTGAAAAAAATTATTTATCGAATGCTGAACTCTATATTACAAAGAGTACATTGTTCAACTACACAATTAGCATAATCTGTTACAAGCTATATACTCCGCGTTATTTTTTCACATTTGATCAAGATTTATAAATGAAACT
Source organism: Trichonephila inaurata madagascariensis (assembly GCA_019973955.1). Taxonomy (NCBI): domain Eukaryota; kingdom Metazoa; phylum Arthropoda; class Arachnida; order Araneae; family Nephilidae; genus Trichonephila; species Trichonephila inaurata. The sequence continues at coordinate 73,089 of BMAV01007706.1, forward strand.
AGATCAATCAGTTTAGTACACATTATTTTAAAAATTCCACAAGTTATTGCAGTAGTAGTTTGAACATATCAAAGCTTACTAAGTTTAATTTGAAGGCTTCATACATAGTTAATCCTTTTGTAAATAAAGTTACGAACTTAATATTTTCAAATTATTACTTATTTCAAAGATGATTTTCAAAAAAGTTTCTTTTGCAACGCACAATTTAGTTCGCAAATTTCTTTTCCTCATAAATTAAGAGCTTATCAGCTTATCATCGTTCGATACATTAGCACACAATAGGACTCGGTATGAATTCTGAATTTTAAGCTTTGGTTCTGAAAATGTTTCATCGATGAATTGTATAGAATTTAAAAAAAACAATTCTGAAAAAGAAAAATGATAAATCGGCCGTCGAACAGCATTTGAATTTTTATTGATCATAATTTTCGATACGATTCCTTCTTAGAATACGAATCTTTCTCAGGTCAATCTTGCAACATTTCATCGGAAATAAAGTCTTGCTGATGTATTTTTCTCTGTTCCAACTTTCACGCTTCACGAGGAGAAAGTCAATTCATCTATTCCAAAGACAAAAATGTGATTGCTGAGCTATATGTTTCAAACAGCATTGCGAGCGTCATCGTTTGTTGTTAAAAAGCGTAGTCGGTGGCGTAATCAAGGATTGGATCTGATGATTCAAATAGCCCCCCCCCCCTCCCTCCCTTAACAGAGCAAAAATTTTTCATTTTTTAGCATAATGGTTACCCCTCTGCACTTTCATTTACATGTTATTTTTAAAATATAACCACTCTCCCTTAAAAAAAACAAGTAATAAAAAAAAATTTTAATCAATTCCTACTTAGATCAACAAAGAAAATTTTGTTTTAGCTACTTTTTATTTAATAGTTACAATTAGTAAAAATATGTATATACATATGACAGAATCATCACAACATTTAGTGGTAATTAATTTTTATTCATTATCATTAAAGTATCGTATTGTCATCCAAAACAATCGTGTATATAAGATTTCAGTTCAACAGAGTGCTTTAAAACGTGAGAAAAAAAAAACCTTTTCAAGTTTTCACACAAGTCACCAAAAATGATGCCAAAGTGGCTGTATTTGTAATTCTTTGAATAATTAGTTTTAATCAATTAATTTTTATTAATTATAATTAAATTATTGTATCGTCATCCAAAATAATCATGTATATAAAATTTCAGTTAAATTGAGTGCTTTAAAATGTATTTTATTAACGATTGAAAATTCCAACAAAATAAATAAATAAATAGAGAGTGTGAGCTAATAGTAGGAATTGAAAAAAGAAGGCTGGGCACACCACCGAACATGTTCTACACTCGAAACATTAACAGATCGAAAAACACATATCGATTTCAAATACGATCATATGGTTATAATATAAGGGTTGTCCAAATGAAAAGTGAACATGTTGAATAAAAAAAAAATACATTTATTTGAAATCGAAACTAATTGTCATGAACGTTGTTGCATAGGTCTTATTGTATTGGCAACCGGTCTATGCCTTCACTGTAGAAAGATGATGATTGATTCTTGAGGAAGTCCTTCACACCTTCCTTTACTTCATCGTCCGAATGGAAACTTGATGCTCTCTTAAAAAGCCGAAAAGTTTGGAAATCACAGAGTGACAAATTTGGACTGTACGGCGGATGTTCCAAAAATTTTCGATGGAATTTTCTTGAGGTCACCTGGGTTTCAAACGGGACGTGTGAGTAGGCATTGTCATGGAAATCCGAAGGGTTTGCTGTATTTCACGAAAACGTTTACACCAATTATTCACAAATGTTTGACATTAACTGTGTTCAATATAGACTACCACCATGCACCGACAGATGACCACATTACTCACATTATAAGAAACCGTACTACCTCGTGTTGTTCTGGTCAAGACGCATCCATGTATAGCACGACTTTACTTTAGATTCAATCCTTACACAGCAAATAGAATCTTCACTATTGAACGACATATGGGGTGTACACCTGCAGCCGCTCTATACATCTCTGTTCAGTGGCGCTGCAATAGCTGGAGTCATTCTGATGTAATCACACATGTCCACTTTTCATTTGGGCAACTCTTATACATATATCAGTTTCTATCGTACAATTATTTCAATAATTCAGAAACTAACGCATTTTTTTTTTTTCATTTTAGCCTAGTGGTTATGGTCACGAACTCGTGGCCGCTGTGTCGCAGGGGCTGATGCACGTTAAATCTGTCGAGTCCCAAAGTCTCCTGTTGACATGGTGTGGAAGTTAGGAGATGGAGTGAGTGAGTGAATATTAACGTCGCACTCTTCAGTTACACGAGGGCTTTTGGCGACGGACCACGTAATTTTGAACCATGGTCAAGTGACGTGGACGACACCTGAGCTGGCACCCCCTCTCCTAACAACCACACCACACCAACGGGAGGACGTTTGAGCTCTCGACAGATTTAACGTGCATCGCTCCCCTACACGGCGGGTGTTTAGTGGCACTGGGCCCCAACTCGTGACAAGGCTAGCCACGATCCGATCTTGACCACTCGGCTACCGCGGCCGTTAGGAGATGGAAAACAACATCAGGTGTCATCCTCGTCACTTGACCCCCCTTGTGTACGCCACTGGCCGTCACCAATAACCTTCGTGTAGTTTTATAAGGCGACATTAATAAATACTAACTCACTCATTTTAAAAATTAAAATGCAATATATTATTATTATTATTATAGGACTATGAGACAATGCAACGATATATGTTTTATGAAGTTAGAGTAAACTTATTTCTAAACAGAAATGAGCCATGCAGAGGGGCTAATATACATTAAAATCTATAGACTCAAAGTTCTCACGTTGGTATAGTGTGAATGTTTGGGCTCACGTCAGATTGACCACCTGACTAAAACATCTGCTCATGCACCTCTGTGCCTAAAGTCACGTTTTCTGAAATGGGCACAGCACGGGCTGTTGTACCACTGAATTTAGTTTAGTTCTTATTACTACAAAGGTTAAAGAACGGGGACGATTTTTTTTATAGTGACCACATTCTTTCCTCACCTGGCTTGTACTAAACATAAGTGGTCGTTAGAGGGCTTTTCTGCTACTTGGAACAGTCAGTTACACATATTATGACAAGAGCAGTTACAAGACGTTTTTAAGACATATTTATATTTAAAAACAAAAATTCAGAAAAGGTAAATGTCTCACATTATGAGAACGGGACACGACAGTACAAGTGAAACTATGAAAAGGGTCATTATACATCTCCATCTTGCTTATTTTTATCTCATTTATTCCATAAGGAAGTTCTGAAGGCGAGTCTCAATAAATAATCAAGATAACATCCCCATGACTTAAATGGCTATTGTTTCCGGTTCTTAATTTTTTAATCACTGACGTTCCCTCTGGACACTGTACGATAAGAAACATTAGAATCTTTTCATTGTACTCGTCAATTCATTTGGTATCTGAATATGATTTGATGCCACTTGCGTGATGTAAATACTGCGATTAATATTGAATGTCGCAGGAGACACAATCAGACATGTCAACCACATAATCAAAGAACATCAGATCAGTCATTCAAGAAGTTGTAAACGTTTTGAAGAGAATGGACGCGCGGAAAGGTTTTATATTGTAAGAACAGGCTTGTAAAGCAATCAGTTTTGAAAGAGAGCTATTACAGTGCTACTGCCAGATGTAAATAAACCTTACGAAAGAGCTAATGAATTTAAAATTCCATTCACGTTTCGCGTAAGCAACGTAATTTAATATGAAATTTCTTTTATTCTCAGATCTGGAAATAAATAAGATTAGCGTAAAATCCGGCGTATAACGCTCACTTTTAACATAAAAAATAAGATCGAAATTTACGGATGCGCGTTTTACGATGGCTACAAAAATGAGAGCTTTAATAATAATAATAATAAAAGATGAGAATAGGGGGGGGGGAGTAGAGTTCGACATACAGTGAAACACTGTTTATATATTTAAAAGAAATGGCATTTCTCTTATGAATTTAAAGAGTTATAGTTCCAGAAGTATATTATTATTATTTTTTTTCTAAAGCTTGGAATAATACCTCGATTAAATGCCTTCAAAACATAAAAGCATTATCCGCTTACATTTCAGGTTTCTTCGTAAAATAGGGGGTGAGTGTTATACGGGGAGTATACCTAAAAATTATATAAAAATTGCAGCCCAAAAGTATAGGTGCGCGTTATACACCGGAATTTACGGTAATTTTGTTTGTTTAAAAAAATGGGACAGGTGAATTGAAATTATAATACATCAGTTTGAAAATTGATGACTTTTAGAACGGGTTTTCACAGATAAAAGCTTGCAGAGCCTGAAAAGGCGACCTTAGATTTTTCTTCAGTGGAATTTTTTAAACAAAATGTCTACCAACTTTATGTATTTGATAAAAAAAATACCTAGTTTATGGATTGTTTCTTAAGATTTTCTGTACGATCAGAAATTAAAAGCTGATTTGTACTTTTTAATCAAAAAGTTTTTTATTTTAAAAAAATCCTCTAAATACTTTCATACCGCATAACGTTTTTTTTTTTTTTCCTAAGTATTTTTTTCCAATCTAGTTTTGAAAGAGTTTACATAATAAAATCGTATAAAATATTAATATTTGAAAAATAACACATAATTTAAAATGGAAATACCAACGAAATATCTCTTTAAATTTAAAAAAAAAATCCAGTTCTCTAGAATTAGTTTTGTAGGTAGGAAGGTAATCAAATGGAAAAATACATTAAAATTCCATTATCAAACTTGTCATTAAAAACAAAACACACAAAATGAGAAATTAAAAAAAAAATACATTTAACGTGGAATTCTGGAGCAACTTAGGGGGGAAAAAACCAGTACAATCAACTGATTGTTTCTGGAAATCAAAACAGAACAAAAGAGAAGGGAACTTTTAAATAAATAAAAAATATATATTAAGAAAACTTAAGGTTGTGTGCATTTTTAAATGCAACCGAAACTACTGTCGAAAGCAGATTGATGTTCAGAACTCTATTTTTTTCTCTCTACTTTGACCTTGAAGATAGAGATCGGTCCGCCGAATTTCCCAGAAATCGAAAAAGGAGTTGGACCTAATTCGTGGGAGCAAATTCGAACAATCGCACAGCTAAACAACACAATTCCCTGTTGTATAGAACTTTTCTTTTATTTCTACTCTCCCCCCCCCTTCTTTTCGTCGACAAAATGACGGCTAGACATGCAAGCCGCGGGAAAAGGGGGTGAAGAGAAGGGGCACGGGGCCCACCGTGGACTGAAGCAGAAATCAAAATTATAGAAGCGAAGAAGCCAATGGAACTGAAAACAAAGAACTCGCGACGCGGGAGGGGGGACAGAAGAACAGAATCGGTAGAAAACCAGAAAGAACAAAAGTTCGCAGAATGCGAGAGGGAGGGGGAAACGTTCAGGGAATTATTGAATTAAAAAAAAAATCGTTTAGTGAATATATCAGAAAAAAAAAAAAAAAAAAATTCAGTAATCAAAAGACCATTAAGAAAGATTTAAATTACTCTTAGGATTAACTTTAAGGGGACACGGTACGATTTATGCAAAAATTTTTAATTTAAGGATTTTTAAAATTTTGTTGGTTGTCTCCTATGTACGTATCCTATGTAAAAGAGATCTTGTGCTCAAAATTTCATAAAAAGCTAGCCATATAATTTTTTTAGAAAAAAAACAAAATTTGTGAAGTGATTTTAAAATGCTACTCCTACAAAAATGTACGTACACGCATGAAATTTGATTTACAAGTAGGTCAAACTATGTGTAACAAAAGTTGGTATGGGTTTTTCGATAACATGATTGATATTTGTACAATATCTTTTTTTATGAATGCTTATTGAAAATTCCTTAAAAAAATATATAAATTCTTATTTCGATTATTTTTTAAAAAGTAAGTATTGCTTTGATTCAAAAATGCATACCAACTTTTGTTTTTTTTTTACTATTGGCAAACAGTAATAAAAAAAAAAATACAAAGCGTTAGGTCCAATAGAAAAAAAACCTTAGCATTTTAAATTAAGACAAACTAGTTATTTTATCTTTCTGAGAAAAGTAAGTTGTAAGTTCTGATTTGCCATAGGGATGTGAATAATAACGAACGTAAAAGCTATCATAGTTCTGCGTTTTTTAAGTTTAGAGCTTTCAAATTTTGTGAGATTATAGAAAATTATAAAAAAAATAATTTAGGCTAAAAAAATTACATTTGATTTTTTGACCGATTTTGGTCAATTTAATCGTACTGTGTCCCCTTAATATTAGTTAAATCAATAGCGAATGAATCGGTGTAGTAAAAAAATTAACTTTATGTGTATGTATGTCCATTCTGTCCAACTCTGTCCATTTCATATTGTTACGCAATTGTGTGTATGTATCACACACACAATTGCGTAACAATATGAAATGGACAGAGTTTGAATGTAATGCGACACAAAAACATGAATTTGAATTTCAAAAGCTGAAGAAGAGCATCAATTTTAAATTTAAAAAAAAATCAGCTTTATTAATTTCTGAATATTTTCTTTAAAGTCTTTCCTTCCGGTTTCAATTAATGCACATCAACATTGTAAAAAGTAAATTTTAATATACTATGGATGAAAGTTCGCCATTTGAAACTCGTCATGCCAGCAATTTCACGTTATTTCGTGTAATAATATTTAAAGGCATCAGATTTTGAATGCATATTTCTGTAGCAACTAATAACCAATGTAGCTTGGTGGTCATGGTCATGGATTCATGGCCGGCGAGTCATGAGTTCGAGCCAAGGGCGCAGCTACCGCCGTATCAATGATACGGGGCCCCCAAGCGACAGGGGCCCCAATATGTGTAACTACAGTACCACGAACAGGGCTTTCTTTCCTAAAAAAAAAGGGCTCCCGAAGGAGTTTTGATACGGGGCCCACTCAGAACTAGCTACGAAAGTGGTTCAAGCCCTAGCGTAACTGAAGACCCACCGTGTTGAAGGGCTCATGTGGGCAAAATCTGTCGTCTCAAAGTCCTTCAGTTGACGTGATGTAACAGTTAGGAGGGCGAGGCGACAGCTCAGGTGTCGTCTTCGTCACTTGACCTTGGTTCAAAATTACTTGACCTAACGCCGATAGCCCTTGAGTTGCTTTACAATGCATAAACATTTACTCCTCTAGCAAGTAAATCGATGTTATCTACGAAGACTGATACAATTAAGATTATGATTTTCCATCAAGTATCTTCAGATGAAAATAAGTGACTTATAACTTTTAAAAGAAATCGATGCGAATTCAGTATTACTTTATATTATCGCTACATTAAAGTCACAAATACAACAAAACACTGGCACATGCGCAACGTTGAAATATCTTTACAGAAAATTATTTTTAGCTGCAATAGAATTGAGTGTGATCAAATAAACTGTGCGTGATTAACACTGTAGAATTTTGAATATTCCTACATTAATTGATGATAGGAATCCACCGGTCAATAAATAATAAATAAAGGTCAAAATATAAATAAGCACACACATAAATAATATATATATATATATATATACACCACACAAAGGGGGAAAAACATAAAAACTTCTTTACAAATAAACACTTGACTATAAAGAATTCTAATCCATCTAATGAGCATTTCTTTTCAAAACCCAATCCAAAACTGTTGAACAAACAGCTAGACAGTTGCGTAACAAGGAGCCGAGCGACACACAATCTAACTCTCGCTCCGTTCCACAACAAGAATTCGAAGAAAAACCACAACGAAAAGAAGAATCGCATTTACTCCGAAAGCATTTCCCAAATAGCCTAATCAATTCTTCAAACGCTAATTACAGCTCAGGAATAACAATACGAAGGCGCGTCTCGCTAACAAATCACTTCCCTACAGAAGTAAGACATGTGAGAAGACGCAGAGCAAAACGCTTTTAGCACAGCACAAAGCTGGCCAAGAGTAAAACACTCGAGACAATGGAAGAGTGCGAAGTCAAAATGACTGCACCTTCGAAGAAACCAATAAAATGCTCATGGAACATGAAAAATGAGCTTCGTCCGAACTGTAAGACCTGTCTTTCACTTGCAGCCCACCTGTAGAGTGATAATCCATTCAGATTCAACGGTTGTTTTTGCTTCTTCAGAAGGTTAGGAATCTAGAGGAATAACATTTTTTTTTTTATAGTTAGGCTCTCTTACAAGGTGAAGTTAGTCGTAAAGCAGGCAGCGGATGCTTAGATGCTGTATGATAAAAATAGTGGATGATGAATGGTTATGCGCATGCACGCCAAGGATTAAACTAGTAATAATAAATAACTGACAATATCAAAAAAGGGGGAAAGAATAATACGTTATACTGTTAAAGAAGACAACATTGATAGCAAAGAGATATATATGACTCATAATGGAATACACATTTATAATGTCTCTTTCAATTATGTAATTTAGTCTTAAAAAGCAACTGAATTTATCAAAAACGAAGAACAGATTTATACGCATATATAATAGCGTATACACAATATATAATAATAGCATATATACGCATGATAGCATAAATATAGCGCGTTTGAAAATGTTTTATATTACTTTGTTTCCTAGTTAAATAACTGTGGCGGTGGTATCTATATAAGCCAGTAACAACCTCCGTGCTACGGCAATCATTTTGGTATAGTGGTTAAGTTACTCGGTTAAGGAACCAAAGGTCCCAGGTTCTAACCTTCATTGATGACCCTGGCTGAATTTCGAAACAACGCAAACTTTCGTGGAGCAGACGTGGAGCCATCTATCCGCCGCAAGAGCAACCAAAAAAGCTGTCAGATCACATGACGCAGCACAGCAAAGCCGTCAAATCCATATGACGCAACACTAAAGCCGTCAAACACAAATGGCGCAACAACAACTACTCACAAGCTCGCCATAACTATGGTATCGTTCGTTTGCCTATTCACCGACTCATTAGCAGGGGAATGTGTGGCGCGGTGGTATCTATATAAGCCAGTAACAACCTCCGTACTATGGTGATCATCTTGGTATTGTGGTTAAATTACTCGGGTACGGAACGAAAGGTCCCAGGCTCTAACCTTCATAACCATTACTTATTAAAGGAATATAACTCAAATATTGAGATGGAGAAATGTCATTTGATTCTAATAATTTTCTCTAAGTTTACTTATTCGTTAACTTAACAACCACGATCAAGTAACGAGAACGAGAACTGACGTACCACTCTCCAAACTTCTATACCATGTCAACGCGAGGATTTTAAGACTAAACAGATTTAACATACATCAGCCTCTTCCCATAGCTCTCGCTCCCATGATTCGACAAAGGTAACGCCGGTTATGAATTCGTTACCATGAGTAAGGCCCCATTTACTTCCTGCTGAATAATGATAAAACTGATTTATGGTTTCTATTTAATTCATTTTGGTCCTAAGCTCTCAAAGACATTGCGTTTCTCTCTAAATCTGTCTAATTACTCTTAACTAGAGTAGTAAATTAACTGCGACCTTAATTTCCAAAAAGGTCCACGTCGTCCAATTTTATAGAGAGCTGACGTAATACTGCATCACCAGATCTGACCAATTGGCTATATATTAAAGGTAAAATTAGGTGATTTAGTACAACAGTCGAGAACAGTTGCTTGAAACCGTACTATGCTTTACTAGCACTTTATCGTGTAGCCCCCTACTCCCTTCAAGTTTTGTGAATATATTGTTCCCCAGTACATAATGTGTCGCATTGCAAAATGTGAGTTAAAATCTCCTTCAATAAAAAATTGTGCAAAATAAAAAAAAATTATCTTGAATTTTTTTTAAACCTAGGTTTGTTTTTGTTCTTGCTTCTAATCCCAGATTGCCCAGCAATGCTAGACAATCTCCATGAATCCAAAAAAAAATCAAAAAATTTTAAAAACAGAAGTGGGTCTAGAAGGACCTCGTCTTTTTTAAAACCCAAGTAAGTCAAGATGTGGGCAGGAGAGACCAGCTCGGAATAACACAAGCGGAACTCTGGAAATATCTTCTGAACCTGGCGAAAAGTGAGAGCTTTTACATGGTCGCTCACAAAGGCTTGTTTTTAAAATGACCAATGAATCAATGCGTTTCATCTACACGGTTATTCGTAATTCCATCCAAGGTTTCAAAGCGCAACAGTAAAAAAAAAAAGACGCTTACAGCAAATAAAGAACGTTTATAAGAATATAGAAACAATTTAATTACATATTTTACAGGTGTTCTGTGTGTAAAACCTTGGCAATACGGTATACCTCTATGCGATAGTCCAGTTCCCACCACACCTATACCCAATATGGTACTACTAAAATTATTGACAGCAAGTGTTATCCGAAAACTTGCTCTTTAACATAAGACCAAGTTTTCGTACCCCCTTTGTAACTCTACTTGTAGCCCCTTTGCAGCAGTACTGCATAAAAGAACACGTGCTATCAATAACGTACCATGTTGAGTAGTAGAAATTGTGTGGACTATGGCATTGATGTATGACGTGTAACCAAGGTTTCCCTCGTAGAACACCTGTAAAATATGTGAATAAAGCTTGAAATGTTTCTGTATTCGTTCGAACGTTCTATTTTCCTGTATTCGCTTTAGTTTTCTTTTACTATAGTGTCTTGGGGGAATTATGAATACCTCTGCACGTAGCTACCACCTATCAGTATATATACGGGGCCCCCAAAATACACGGCTCCGAGATATATACCGCAAAATCTGGCGGATAACGCGCCCTTATACTTTCAAGCAGCAATTGTTAACTTTGAGGTATATTCGCCGTATAACGTGCACCCCCTTTTTTTAGTAGGAAATCTGAAATGAACCATTGTAATGCTATTATGTTTTGAAGCCATTTATTCGAGGTATAATTTAGTATTAAATAGTTTTAGAAAAAAAATAGTATACTACTAGACCTGCAAACCTCTAAATTCATAAGGGATGTCTTTTCTTTTAAATAAACAGACAAAGATGTTAAAGATTGCATAAAGACACACAGAGATGATAAAGATTGAGAAGTTGTGGGTGTCTAAAGATTGTATGCGTCATGTATTTTTTCATAAAGTAACAAAAATCACCAATGCAAACAGCTAAAAACGATTGTTACTGAAATTGGGGGGGGGGGGTTAAACTGCAACAAAATCGATTTTTTTATAATTCCATTTCCTTTTATTTTTTAAAATACATTTTAGTTTTGTAAGACAGAAATTGTGCTTCTACGAAAAAGTACTGAAGAAATCCTCACAGGAATACTACTTTTTATAGTTATGCTTACAAGGTGAAGTTAGACATAAAACAGCGCGCATACATATTTGGAGGATAGACGGTAAAATGTTGGGCAATGTATAATTACGCATACTTGCGCCAAGAATTATTACTAGTGATAATAAATAACTGACAACAATATCAAAAGGAGAAAAAAAAAAGGTTACATACGAATACATTACGTTAGAATAACGTCTTCGTTATAAAAAGAAATATTTTTTTTTTTTTTTTTCATGAAAAAGTAGTCATAAAGTTTCAATAACGTAAGCTTAATCTAAAAAGGAATGGATTTTTTTCTTAACTAGGCAGACTAATAATTGTAATAAAACTAAAGTTTGATAATGTTTTCAATATTATATTCACGGAAATTTTATAGTGTCTGTAATTAAAAACAGATAATCCAAACATTACAATTGAAAAAGAAGACATATAATAGTAATTCGGTTCCATTTTATATATATAATAAACTTTAAATAATTATCTAATTTTTGAATATATATAATAATTTAGTGCAAGTATTTTAAAAATATCTTTACGTGCACCAGCATTACAATTATCTTCAAAATTAAAAATCGTAAATTATGTAATACCTTTTCAAAGAATTTTCTTTGAAAGTTAACAACAAGTTCTGATTTTATATAAAACAAGTTTTTCAGTCATATAAACAGAGAAAAATATTTAAAATATACTTTGCATCAGTTTTTTTTTACAAGAAACAAACGAAAAAAATGAAATTTAAAAAATAGTTTAATTAATTAATTTTTTAATGTTCTTTGACTTTTCTTGTTTTTATCGTTATGAAAGACATAACAAATTTCAAAAATCAAAATTAATGATAAAAACTTATAAATTTACTTTTTTTTTTAAAAAAAAGTATTTTCCATCAGCATGTTTTAATCAGAAAATCAGAGAAGCTTATTCATCAATTTTTCAATATACTTCTTTCTCTATCTTATTTAAATATACATATACAGTGATAACATAAAATTTATTGAAATATTGTATTCGAAACTTTGATGTGAAACTGACAACTTCTCAAAAGATAGATGTTATATACACATCCCACCAATGCATAAAAGCAAAGAGCTAAGTATTGAGATTAAAGTCAACGAACGCGACTGAAGAACACTCATCTTAAATTATTAATTTTAAAAAGTAATAAATGATGTATAGAATAATAAAAAAATTTAACTTAAATGTGGTATTAAATCACCACAATCCTTTGAGATAAGTTACCATTCATAATAATAATTAAAAAAAATATATACGAAACATCAAAAAATATTTTCAATTTATTTTCCACTAATTATATATAAAAAAAATTTAATATTATTTTTTTTACAAGTGAGTTGAATTCTTTCGTGAAAATTTTTCTCAAAGCAACTGAATAATAATAAAAAAAATACATAAAACAATTTTAAAAAAGGGTGGATAGCTTTAAATTATGAACAATTCTTTAAAGTTCCACAATTTCAAGTAATATACCACTGATTGATTTTCGAGAGAATTAGCACATGCAATTTTTAAAATCGTTTTTGTGTATGTGAACTTCATAAATTTAATTGTTTGCGATGCAATTTAACAGAAAGTAGAACAACGTATTTCTCACAAATGAAGGTCATCCTCTGTTTTAATGAACTTTACAATCAAATTCGTGTCATGGTGTGTAATGAATTATGTGAAAAATGCTTCACTATTTACAAAAATTTAATGAAAAAAATTAAGCGCGGTTAATAAATAGCTAAACGCGTCTCAAGAAACAAAATCGGAAAACATACATTTCAGTAAGTTAATTAAATAACAAATTCTGTAATTTAAATTAAAGTACATAAATCAATAATGACAATTTATAAAATTAAAAATATTTATCAAATTGAAATGATAAAAAAATAAATCTGCAGGTAAATTATCTTTATTTTGGCGGGGTATGGATTTATATAAAGCTTGTAAATATCTTTTTTGCACAAAACAAAACTTTGAAGAATCTTTTTTTCTTTTTTCTTTTCATAAATGAGTTTTCGTTCCAACTGAATAAACAACATCAAATCTTTAAACGACTTGAATATCAATGTTTGTCACACTAACATACATTTATTCATTTTGGAAAGAAAAAAAAATTAACTTTTTTTAAAAAAATTTACTCTGTTTACACACAACACTTTCCAGAGTCGATCGGTAAATACTCTATTCATAAATAAATTATTCATTTAGGTAAATAGATCTAAATCGATTAAGAAGAAAGTTTCAAGCTTTTATTTGCATATTTTTCTTTGTCATTCGAATAAATTTGTGTTATTTTAGTACGCGAAAATTCGATCTTTTAAAGAAATGTAATGTCAATATAATGTTGTATTTTTCAACCTAATTTTTTATTATAGGACTTGAATAAACTTTTTATCAAGAAAATTCTTATGTGATTTGAATTAATAGTAATAAATAAAAATAAAAATCATGTTTTTGCGCTCGTTTTCTATATTAGAAGTAAAAATAATTCGATGATTTAATAAGTATTACCATAAACAAAAGTTTATATATATATATATATATATATAGGATTTTTTAAACACACACATTAAAAGAAAAATTATTGAGCTAAATAAATATATATATTTTTAAGCTTTTGTAGAATATATTTTATTTTATTAATATGCTTAACTTTTATTTTCAAATAAGGGTAAAATAAAGAGAACTGTATCACACATTTAAACTTTAAAATTTGTATTTTCCCTTGTATTTTTGAAAAGCGCAAATTATTGATTCAACAAATATATTTTTTTTAAAAAAAGGATTTTATATTTTTTTACTTCTTTCCTACAATACGTTCACGACTTCATTTACCTTATAAAAATAAATAATTTTATATTATTACATGTGAGGAGTGAGTTTTTATTACACTTCAAGAGAGCTATTGGCGTCGGACATCGTTATTCTGAACCGTGATTTAATTACCAGGCCAAAATCTGTGCTGATATCACACTCTCCAAACTTCTCCAGCACGCCAACATAAGAACTTTGAACCACGACAGATTTAACGTGTATCAACCTCTCTACACGGCGGATCTACAGTGACATCAGGACACGAACCCACAACTCGACAACGCTGGTTATGAGTTTGTGGCCATTAAAAGTAAGGCGAACTAAACTTTTAACAGTTTCAAATTAATTTTCTTTAAATGTTTTGTTCGCATTCTGTACTCATTTTTTATTTCTCTTTATCTTAAACCTTATTTTTTCATCGATTAATTTGTGGCATATTTAATCTCTCCACTAAGTTAAGCTAAGATTGAACCAAAACGCGACAGCGACTTCCAGTGGACAATTCAAGAAGCCGTTAGTCGAGTTGTGGCTGTCGACCCATGAGCATTGAGTTAAACCTATTTCCCCTTTTACTCTTTTTTTTTTTTTTTTTATTCCTAAAGATTGTGTGAATTTTCCGTAAAAATTAAATTCATTGTATCTTTGAATGTTACATTTCTTAAATGTTTGTTCTCTCTCTTTTACTTTTATATATAAAAAAATTCCTATTAAACTCTTTACCCAAAGATGTTTGGATCGAACTGCTTTCAATAATACGACTTATTTAATGAAGCTGTAAAATTTTTAAAACTCTTTACAAAGACATTCTATCTTCATATATATTTAGCTGAAACTGCTATGACTTAAGCTGATTTTTTCAATTCCTATTATTAACTCACACTCTCTCTATATTTATTTGTTTATTTATTTATTTATCTTGGTGGAATTTTCAATCGTTAATAAAATACATTTTAAAGCGCTCCATTGAGCTGAAATTTTATATACATGATCATTTTGGATGACAATACAATAATTTAATTATAATCAATAGCTAAATAAAATTTTTCTTTGTTGATCTAAGTAGGAATTGATTTAAATTTTTTTTATATTACTTGTTTTTATGCAGTCTACTTCAAATGAATGACTTGTACTTATCTGTACGATAAAATCCCCATTATTTAAACTGTATAACATTTTCATAGCATTTATTTGTTTATTACGTTAGGGAGCACTTGTTGCATTATATTTTAAAGGATCCAGATCTTGATCTCTCCTCCTCCAATCTTTCTCTTTGAAAAATTCAGATCTTTATCTTTTCCTTGTGTGTGTGACAAGATAAAATTATTATTAAAATCTCCGAGACGCTTCTTGACAGTAGCAATTCATTTATTACTAAGCCCTGCAAGCTTTGAGGTCTCTGCTTTTTGACAAGATAAATGTACTATAAAAAATTTATCAACATTTCTAGGCAATGTTTTTTTTCACTTATTCAAACAAACACGTAATGTTATACCTAAAGAATTAAAATCTTCATTTCTTTTTCTAACAGAACAGATTTATCATTAAGAAGGTTAGATTTAATCCTGTTGCAAGTCTGTATCTAATTGTTCATCTATTTATAAAAGCACGCAATGTTTAAATCTCAAAAAGCAATCAATCAATGAAAAATAAAAAGAAAATCATCCATTCTTTCTCGATACGTTAAAATTTATCATTTAAAAATCTGTGTAATTAACGCTTCACTCAAAGATAGGTAATAAAAGTTTAAATTGGATACAATGACGATTCTTTCATCGTTCTAGATTGAAATATAGTATTCTTTATGAACTCATTTACTAATTAATTAAAGATAAAAAATGTCTATTGTACAAAATCAATTGGTAGGCTTTTACGAGCGGAAATGTTCTTTTTTCTTCTTCACAAAAGTCGGGTCGGTATCCATAATTTTGTACAAAATATCCTTCATTTTTTGCAATGCATTTGTCAATTCTTTCAGTAGTTCTGATCAGCACGCAAAACACAGCAATTTAAAATCGTGAGAAAGAAAAAATAGAACTAAATACACATTGTACGCATATGTTTTTTTTTTTTTTTAATTTTATTTTCAGTAACGTTAAAAGAATTATTTTAAAAAATAAAATATGCTCTAACGCAGTCCAACCTATAAAATGAGTAACAATTTTTTACAAGACTTTTAAGTAATATGAGGCTTATGTATTTTTGAATTTATTTTTGAAGTATAACATTTATCTCTTCGAGTTCAAATAAAAACTTACGAAAATTATTAAATTATCAAATGATATGAAACACCTTGAATCATACGGAAACAGAAACCAATTTAACAAATCCTTTCCCGTTAAGTTTGAAGACAAAATAGCCCAGTGCTTAATGGGTTCGATTTCTGAACCCATTAAAAGACTTTCACGTGAATATAGCCCGACTCAACCATGAAATCCCAAGTTGCATGGAAAGGTGTGGAAATTCATGAAGGAAAGCTCTGATTCAGATACCAACCTGGGCACCTATTTAAAATACAAATTGGTGGTGTTTTGATTAAAAGAGACTGATTCATTGTTTTTCCCCCCCCCCCCAACTGCCGCTGTATGTATCCGTCTTGTTCAACTAGTGTATTAAGTACCCTTGACGTATATATACGTCTTTTCGAAATACGATACTTTTCTTTGCGCTGCTATCATTAAAACTATCCCGAAGGCTTTGGAATGCAATATAATGACAGTGTTTCCGAAGGATTTTCTTATTTCACAGAAAAATATGCTTATCTGTGCCTTTTCTCTCCCCCCCCCCTCCAATACACTGCATACACAAGCCTATGTAAGAAACGATAGCACCGGAGAGCGAATCGCATAACTTTTAATCGGAATTAAGGAGTTAACATCACGCTCTGAAGCAACACGAGAGCTTTAAGGTATCCGACTACGTTCGGAACCGTGATTTTGCAAAAGCGTATAAATGGATAATATTTATGATATTTAGTGTCACTTAGATTAGAAAATGTATTTAAAATTGTTTTAAGAATAGTATTATACAATAAAAAATTATTTAAGTACAATATTTTGACAATAAATGAACATAGTATGACCATTTTCAAAATATTCTCCTTTTGCGAAAAATGCTTCTATTATGATAATATTTTGCCTGTATATAGCTGACCTCTGTACAGAGACTGAACTAGAATTTTTGAAATATATAACTTCGAAGTGGGTTTATCCATGCTTTACGACAACAGAGGGGAGCAATTTTAAGAAAAAAAACGCCGATAATTATTTCATTTGGTTGTAACTCTGAAAATGATGTGAATTTTTCAAAAATCATAGTTGAGCCTCTGTACAGAGGTTTGAGCTATATACAGGAAAAATGCTATTATAATAGAAGCATTTTTCACAAAAGGAGAACATTTTGAAAAAAGGTTATTCTAAATTAATTTTTTTGCCAAAATGTTGTATTTAAATAATTTTTTTTTAAATCAAAATGTCCTTAAAACAATTTTATACATGTGTTCTAATCTAAGTGACACTAAATATCATTAAAATTATCCATTTATGCGCTCTTTTAAACTCACGGTTCCGAACGTAGTCGGATACCTTAAGCAACAAACCTCTTAATTTTGAAGTACGGGCTTCCACACCACGTCATAAGAAGTGTTTGAGCCTCGACAGACTTAAGTGCGTCGTCGCTACTACACGTCTTTAGTGGCAATAATACTCGAAGGTGTCACTAAAGATTGGCCAGTCATTCCCCTGCTATGACCATTAGGCTTTAAGAGGAGTATATGTTGATATTATTGCGAACTGGCATCATATTGCTTTCATAAGTAATCCTTCCATTCCATAACAAAATTCCTGAAGGTAATAAAATTTGTTCACATTATTATTTTTGAACTTTTAAAGAAAGGAAATTTTACTTTTTAAAGGAATCTCCTTGCCCTGTAAATTTAACATCAGTAACAGTCTAAATAAATAAAAGCATACGTGATCCATAAAAATAGTAATAATGCAAAATATATATTTTTTTACAAGGATAACGGGTTTTTTTCCAGTTTATTGAAAGTTAAAGATAACTGAATGGAGTAATTTATTAAAACTGTAGCAATGATTCGTGTAATACGAAGATCGTATTTAGAAATCATGATGATTGGTAATGGACCTAATTACACAAGCAGCTACGTCAGCTATAAAAAAAAACCCGAAATTTTAACACATAGCCAAGTTAAGAGAGGAAATTTAAATTAGAATGATATTCAACAATTTTAAAAAAAAATAATTAAAGAAGTAAAAATAGTAAAACATACCACTGGAGTTGATGCGTGAAGTCGGGACTGAAAACTGGAGGATACTGACCGGGCGGTCCCAAATGATAGACGGGAGGCCTAGGAATGCCTGGAAAGAAATACGCATTTTCTTCTGAAAATGATATGAGAAAAATATTACTTCAGATGGGATTGCTATTACTCACTGCAAAAACATAAAATAATAAAACTATCCATTAAATAAATCATTAAATTACAAAAAGAAATAAATTTAGCTTCGGTCTGTATGATTCTTAATTCCTATTTCCATGCAAAAATTAAAAAAGGAATTTAAAAATAAATAAATAAGTAAATAAACGTCTTTTTTTTACAGGAATTAGAACTGTTATAGCAGTTTTATGTGAAAAAAGAAAAAGTTTTAAAATATTACAAGTTTTACAGGGACAATTTGATAACAATGAACTTTTGCGAACGTAAACGATTATAAAATTCATTTTTCCTTTTCGACGAATTAATTTTTAAAGTGTTAATTAGCAATTTCTATTTATAGCAAATAATGAATATTAGCAAATTCAAATTTTTTTCCCGATATTTTGACGGACTCTGGTTGAAGTATTTACAGTGAAATCATTTAACACAAAATTGAAGGGACTGAAATATTTTTTGGTGGTGAAAGAATTTTGTGTTAAAGAATATTGCACAAAAAAAAAATAAAAAAAAAAAAAAAAAAAAAATCACATGTTCAACAAAACTAAGTTTATTAGAGTACATTTTATTTACATAGATATGTATATATGCATGTATTTCATAAAAACCAATGAAATGAAAACGTTCACATTGTAATTTAATAAAAAAATTTCAAGGGTTTGAAAAACAAAACATGTATCGAGTTTTTGGAAAATAATCCGATATCTTTCTTTGCATTGCCTTTTTTAGCTTTAAGTTCTCAACAAAGTGTCGATGTCGTTTATTTAGCTATTCATTTCACCATTGGAATGTGCGACTAAATGACTGCACATACTTTTCATGATGTTCCTCATTTCGAAGGACATGGGATCAGGAGCTGCTTTACTCTTATCATTTCGTCGTCGGAATCTGTATAAATGATATTTTTTGATATTTGAACTAACTCCAAATTATCTTTGTCTGTCATAATTGTGGGGCTGTATACACATTATCATCATCTATTGTTACGAATTCTTCCGATGATGAGCACGCGGGACTGGTGTTTTCCGCATTTTTGTTCATTTCCAGAAGGGAAATATTTTCGAGTCGAGCGATTTTCGTTTCGTGTTTAAGTGAAGAAGCATGAAAATACTTGGGATTTTGTTGAAACCGTTGTATTATTTCGCCTCAAGCGTTTCCACGTTAAACGTATTTCACTATACTTATTATGTTGCTGGTCCACCCCCCCCCCCCTTTTTTTTTTTTTATTGTATTTTTTTTTTCTTTTTCCTATTTTACTTTGGATTTTACGTTTCTTTTATTTCGCATAGTATGTGGTTTAATGTACCTATTATCGCATTCAGGCTTAGTATTTTAGAAACTTATTTATTTATTATTTTATCTACCTTTGTACCCAGTGGTTCAGGCAAATATAGGGAAAGATTGGTTGTGGCCTTACAAATATGTTTAACCCTATAACTTAATTAATAAGACTAGGTGTCTGTTGATAGATTACTGTGGCCATTTAACAGTAACCTACACTATTTTGTTATACTTCTATTTATAGTTTAGCTTTAAGTCAGATTCATGCATATCAATTTTAGTACTTGATTTATGATTCTATACATACATATATCTAAAAAACACGTAAAAAGTGATAGAAAAATGAATGGGATAAGTTTTTAAATGTATATTTACATTTATATATTTAAGAAAGGACACACTTTAGATTAAAAATACTGAAAACCTTGTAATTAATTACTTCTTGTTAGTAATAAGAGTATTTGTTTACAGAGAGATGAACAGAAATCATTATCCTCATTTGAAAGAGCTGCAACATGCGCTATGCTTTGAATCTAATGAAAAGTTGTGTATCGTAACGATACCTTGAGAAGATGGATTGCTTTCTAAAAATTATTGAGAATCTGACATCATTAACTTCATCAAAATACAAAGAATTAAATGGCAGGCCACGTTGCTAGAATGGACGAAGAACGCACCACTAAAAAAGTCCTCAATGCCCAACCGATTGGCACACGAACAAAGGGCAGGCCAAATATTAGATGGATTGATGGTCTAGAAAAAGATCTTCTAGTTTTTAGAACTAAGAATTGAAGAACACCAGCAGGAAGAAGGTTGGCCTGGAAAAGGTTTTTTGAGAAGGCCAAGGCCTACCCTGCACTGTCGAGGCATTGAGGAAGGAAGGGAAAAAATATTGCAGCATTGGGTTTTTTTTTCTTATCATCACTATTATTTATCTTAATCTTTATTTATTTATTTTTCCTTTTTGGTTTTCGAAGTTTTTTATATCTAGCCAAATAAACATTTAGATCTCGTTGGAATCCACAAGACGCGTTTTATGTTAGGATTGACATTTATAAAGAAATGAATTAGCAGATTTATTCTTTATAAAAAAAAAAGAGTTCTGTGTGGGGATTCCTCTTTCTAAAAATCAGACCTTTAGCTTTAAAAATTTAACTTAAGAAATGGGCGCAGGGTGTGAGAGAAAAAAAAAAAAAAAAACCAACTAACGAAAGAATTAAAAAAAATTCCGCTAACTGAGAAATCAAATAGTCATTGAATTCCAGTGCCGTACAGAAAGATGGAGGTTGGCGGTTCAAAACCCCTTCCAAGGCCAACACATTTTTAATTTTTAACATTAAGATTACGTCTCGTTGTTTTTATCTACGTTTTTAAAAAAATATATAAGCCCTCCCTTAAAAATAGTCTGTATACACCTCAGTTGGATTCCAATACACAAACGCGTTACTTTGTAGCATTGTATTAAATTGCAGTGCACTATTTTCAGCTAATTACTTCAATAACTACAATTATGGTTAGACGAGTTTTTATATTGTAGTCTCTATTAGTGTGTTCATATGCAATCTAAACTTTACTAAAAAGAGAATTGTTATATAAATGCGCCTAGTTCTATTATTAAAGATCAAATCTTGAACAAATTGTTTTACATACTTATATAAAAAAGGACTCAAAAATTGGAAGAAAAATTGGGGTAATGGTGAGGTTGGTTCATAAAAAGGTACAATTTTGTTCATTAATGAATGAAACTTGTATGCATAGTGGAATTTCTTTGAGAAACTTTTGAGTTTTCAAATAGAATTGTAATTTTTCAAGCTGAAGAAACTTCCATTTTTCCTTACAAATATCTATATAAAACCATAGCTAGTGTGCGTATTTATATGTTATAAATACGTAAATAGAAACAAGAGACACGAGTTAAGATCCAAAAAGCAAGCCATGGCATACTGCCCGCAAAACCTTTCTAGAATGAAAACTAAACACACACACACACACACAATACCTCTTCCAAATATTCAAATCATTTGCTCTACAATAAAAATGTTCCTCTTAAATTCGAAATTTTTTTTAAATGGAAAGTTAGAAGCATTTCATTAGATCATCACCAAGAGCTAATGTCCTCGAGGGTAAATTTTTCTTTAATTTTTCTTCCTTGCCTAATGCGTTTGTCATCAAGGCAAATTTTCGATTTAATTTGCTTAAGTTACCAAGAGATCCCAGTTACGAAATTAATTGCGTCACAGCAACAAGGCTTAATTCATTTTGCCTAGTTAGAAAGATTACATCACATTATTAGAACGAACGTGATAAATTTTATCATTACTTCTTGTTGGAATACAGTGACTTAAGAATTAGTTAGCGCTTCCGGATATAAATCTGTAAAATTTTCCAAGTTGGTAATTAAAATTTCAAAATTTCTGGAGATTTCTTTTATTTATGTAGGGGAATAATTGGGGGCGGGGAAAGCATTGTCTTCTCATTGAATGTTAAATATAGTCTTAATGCTATGTAAAATATGTGCATGTGCGTATCTCTCTAAATTTGACAAAAATCAAAATCTGAAATCTTGGAATTATTATATTTTGGTATATATTTTTTGGAGATTACTTTTCAAGGGCGTAATGAATGAGTTTTTAAAATGATCCTTAGCAATGTACCTGGTATTTCTTAAAAGATGGTTATGTAATGGTTATAATACACACACAAAAAAAAAATAATTAAAAGAAAGATATAAGACTTCATAAACATTACAACGGCATTTTTTAGAGTTATTTTGATTTTTATATGAAGTACAATTAATATCAGCCCAAAAGTTAAATATAATTATTGAGTGGAATTCTTTTTTATTATATTTGCTCAGAATCAAAAGAAAAAAAAAATTCTAGGAAATATCATAATAATATATTTAAATGTATCTGATAATCAACCGAAATGAATTCAATAATATTGACTTTTTCATATTGTCAAATAAAATGTTAATACATTTTGAAACACCAACTGGAAGCTCACCAAATCAATACAGATTCAACTAAACATAAATAATCGGTTTAAACACGTTCAAGTTTAAAAACTTGCTTTGAAATTTCTGTTCTTATTTAAATTTCTATTCCGTACATTTGTCGTTTAAAATTTTTCCAATTGTAATACAGTTATACCCTTATAACTATGAGTTAATAATTTTCAAAATATTAACTGGTTAATAAATAAACACATACATCTGAGATAAAATTCAAAATTTAAATAAGACATTGATGTAGTAATTAAGCTATGATGAAAACAATAAACAAGAAATTCCTATTTTTTTTTCTTAAAAAAAATATTTATAATAAATTCTAGTGTTTTATTCCACCACCAATTTTTTGACATGGCCCATTTTCATAATATTTCAAGCTCTGCTAAAATTTCGAAATAAATTTTTATTTTAAGTTCTAATGACAAAGAATAAACTAATTAATAACGAAAATGCTTTTACAGAAAATCAACTCATGTTTGATGCTTCAAAAACCAGCAACGATCTGAATAGATGACAAAACATTTTTACCAAATCAAAAATGAACTAATACTTCCATTCATTTGAAAGTAGAAGATTCACTGGGTAATAGAGGAAAACAACTATCATTGTCACGTGATACAGATAGAAAAAGAAAAAGGATGCAATAATTATCTGGCAATGAATCATTACCTCAAACAAAAGCTTTCACTTCCGTTCGAGTTTTGACAATTTCACTACCAGATGGCGCAGCACTCTCTCATATAAAATCAAAATTAGTCATAAATTAATTTATTAAATAAAAAATAAGTTTTGTGGAAGCATTAAAATATTATATTGTCACCAGGAACATAAAATTAAAAAAAAATTATGAACTCAAGCATATTAGAGAATAGATGAAAAGGCTTTATCCTAACAAAATATGTAAGATGTAAGGAAGAAACACGTTCTAAAAAGACTGGATTCACACTTCTATTGATTTAGAAAATGAGTTTCCATGTAATAGATTCTATATAAAGCAGAATCATGCAATAAAGAAATAAAACAACCATTGAACAATTCAACTTACCTGTCTTTGGATCTATGGCTACGGGTGGAATGCCCATGTGCGCGGGGGGCGGTTGTGCAAAGGGTTCTCCGTTGTACACCATGAACGGCAGTGGAGAGCCCGGATGAGGGGGAGGAACCATCGGCACTTTACCCGCCTGAAAAGAAAATAGGAAAAAATTACTCTTTTAATATTTATCAAATGATGTATAGTAAAATGATAAAGTGTCCTATAATTTATAAGTATGTCATTATTTCAGCAAATTTGCTTGGATCTAATTTTCAATAAGGCTTTGTGTTTTTCTATTATGTCGAAAATTTCTCATGAAGGGGAAGGTTGGATCCATAAAGTAATGCTTAACCCTATTTCACTGTCCTAAATCAGTGACAGTTTTGAAAATCATATTATTTATCCATTTTAGTCCCTCCAATGACTCTTTCTGTCTTTACAATTTTAATTGCTCAATATTTCTGATTCTTGGAAATTCTGCTTTTCTGCACAATCTTAGTAGGATATTCTTTTGTATCACTTTTTTTTTCATATATATATATATATATATATATAAAGAGAGAGAGAAAAGATATGTCTATTTTTATACTACACAATTAATTTACAAAAATTCTCTTTCGAAATAAAAACGAATTTCAGTCTTTTCTTTTTAAATATTTTTTAAGAAAGAATTTATTTCCCTTCACTTTCAAACATTAAAATTTGATTAAAATGTTTTTTAAAAAAATGACTTCTCAAAGTTTACATCTGATACAAATTCACAGATAGATGAGAAGTAAGTTTTAGTTATATACGAGAGAATCAAATCACACACATCAGGTATCAATATAAAGTGTCATGAAAAGAGCTTTAAAAGTAAATCTAGTCACTATACGCACACACAATATTATACATCGGAAGGGCTGCCTAATATATATGCTATTTATGGTTGTATTTTGTACGATGCTTTATGATATTAAGTTAATTTTATCCATTTCAGGGCGTTCCAGAGTCTGCAGAAATTTACTACTGCTATTAATTTTCTGTAATAATTTTTATTCATTTTTTTCCTTTGTTCGTTTTTATTTATCTTTTTAAGCACGTTATTTTTTTCTTACATTCAAATGTATGTTTCAGTTAAATTATTCGTTACTGTGGGAAGTGGCCAAATTGCGGTTCTTTTGAAATTATTTATAATGTGAGCACTCTTACTAAAAAAATTATTTTAAATTTTCGGAAACACTATCTTGTACCAGTTTAACTCGCATTAAAAAATATTATACTTGCTATAACAGACGAGTTTTTAATTTTTATTCTTTTTTTTACCCGTGCGAAGAACGTGTATTTCAACTACTTACATAAAATAAAATACTCAAGTCTTTGTTTCATGACTGTGGAAAATTCAAAGAGAGTTCAGAGAAATATTGAAAATATAACCACATTATCCGAAACTTTAACGCGTTTTCTTTATTTGCTTAGAATGAGCGATAAAACTATCAGTTATTTCAAAACATCATCGAAACTTATTGAATTCTTAAAGATTTCTCCATAACTTTAGTTGAATAACTGCATGAAACTCAAAACTATACATATCAGACTTTCATAATCATTTACAATTGAATGAAAAACAATTAAAACAGTAGATAGTTCTATTTACAGGCAGAATATCTAAATACAATAACAATCAACCAAAAGGAAATACAGAATCGAACTTTCTAGACGAACCAAACTATTCTTTCCCAAAAAACCCCTCAAAAGTTCATTTACATCCCTTAGTGAACTTCTTTCTCTCTCATATCTCCCAGTCGACACATTAGTACATATTTTGCCACCCTCCCACCAGTAAAATCTCGCTGCTGCATCAGCATCCACGGTCCCCCCCCCCCCCCCTCGATTTTACTGGTTCACCCCCTTACATGATCCCCCTTCCCTTCCTAACTTATTCGACGGATACTTAATTGGCGGTCAAGGAGGCGGAAAAATTTTCCGCTAATGAATTTTCCGCCAAGTGATTCGGCGGATCCGCGGAATTTCATCTCTCAAACCACCCCCTCTATCCATGCTATTAAATGGATAACATTCTGTGCCGCTATACGCTAATGAATTGAGAACTCTGTCCCTCAGGCCAAAAGCAGGTACGTGATTTGTGGGGAGAAAAGGGGGCACTTGTCCCTCCTGGATATCCCCTTCGGGAAGTGCTTCAAAATGATTTCTCTCCTCTATCTCTCTACCCCTTTTCCCGGTTTTCGAATAAGTAGGGGGGTGGAAGGGAAGGACGATGAGTTCTACAAAATTATCGATTCCGACTCCAATTCAAATGCGAGTGGTTCTAAACTATGTGGGGTATTCCAATTAAGGTTACCGGTTCTGCTATCCAAAAGATGAGATGACACAAACATACAAAGGTCCTTACAGACTATAAAACACAACGCGCTCTCTTGAATCCATGAGCTGTGACCCTGGGTTCCGTCTGGGTGGTGCTTCAAGAGTAATCCAATCAAATGGAGATAAAAAAAATTTACAAGAACGGGGAAATTATATGTTTGAAAGTATTTCTGGCTGGGTAAACGGAGGATTGGAAAATCTACCGGATATATGTCCTTTATCTTATTGGCCTTTTTTGTGTGTGAATTCTTAAGAGCTTTTACAACAGTCAAACAAATTAGTTTATATCAAAATGGTCCCTTTAAATTATATTTCGAGTTTCAAAAGCTTCGATGGAGTTTTGAATGAATTTGAAACGTACTGAAAGGAGCTTACGCAGAAGCTCGAAGAAGTTGGAAAATGCACCATTATGATAAAAATGAATAGAAATTGTGTGTGTATAATTATCAGTGAATTGTTGATAACGAGAAAATAAAGGAATATATAAGTTGTCGAAGGATATATTTTTTTAAAGGAAACTTCTTTTAAAAAAAAAACTATAAAAATTTAATAACTATCACACTTTTTGGATTTTGTTTCAGAATAATGTGAATTAAGAATAAAAAATATTTTTGTGATTATACAGGGAAATTTCAAGATTTTTATCAGTTTTTTGAAAAAGTGCAAGTTTTGTAAAATTTTTATCAAGTATGCAACACGTAGGTTAAATTCAGGGCTAATACTTGAGGTTCTAATATAACGACTAATTTTTCTTAACTAAAAAGAAAATTACGGATTTATACAATTCATTTGCATAAACTATAGGTTTTACTGTTTAGGTTATTTGCAAAGCTTACATTTAAATCAAGGGCGGGGGGGCCGCGGCCAGCGGACATAACTAAACATAAAATACGTAAAAAAAATTACATGATTAAACTGAACAATTGGGAGACAAATGCTAAACAAGCATTTAAAGAACGTTGAAATAGGCATTGTGAAACTAACTTAAGTTGAGTGAACTTGAATATTCGCAAAGTTTAAATACCATATAGAAGTATTTAAGATGTATTATACATATCTTTTTTTGGTGTGTGGGGAAGGGGGGAAACTACACTATTCTTTACGAAAATTAAATTTATTTTTTTACCAAAAAAAAAAATAAAATAAAACAAATAAGCAATAAACAAAAACAATCAACATTTTCTTGAAAAAAGGCCCCTAAAAATCAAAGCAAAATATATTGCAACATGAAATGTTGTAATGTTGCATTAGCAAAAATATTTATATATATATTTTTAAACAAATGAATTTCTATAAAAATTCGCACAGATAAAGAAGAATAAAGGTATTAGATACTCATTTTTTTAAAAAAAATTCGGCAAACATTAAACGCTTTCCGTTGATACAAGAAGAAAAAAAGCCCATCAGAACAATCACATCGAAAAATTTAAATGTTTTTCAAACTGAAGAATTCTCACAATGCACATCATGATACAAATTAAAAAAAAAAAAAAAATCATAAAAAAAATCTCGGGAAAAATCACAGCAACGGAAAGAGGGGAGAAAAAAGAAAGAAAACATATAAAATCAGTAAATGTGATACGAAGTGCGCGAAAAATGTAAAATTTACACGTAAACACGGTTGAAGAAATCGAAGCTGCGAGAACGGTAAGATGGTACAAATTTCGTTGCTAGCTCTTGACTTACAACTACGACGTTCTTGGGCGTAGTGGTGTAACCAAGCGTCATTTTAAAAAGAAACACGATCACTCTAAATTGGCTTTATGTCCTTTTGAATTTTTCTAAACATGGAATTATGTTTATATGCACATGTAAACTCTTTTTTTTTTCTAAATAAAAATAAAACTGCCTTCACCGACTATAGCATATATGTATTACCATTTACATATTTTTAAAAAAAAATTATTATTAAAATTTACGTAATTTAAAATAATTATTAAAATATTTTTAAAATAAATGTAATGCAGATAAATCATGGAGATAAGAAATAGAGATTTAAGAGTTTGGTTAAATATAAAATGATAATTGTTCCTTTTAATGATAATTTTTTGAAAATGGCGATTTTTTTTTACATATGTCTCGTTCATGTGTATGCGAAACACAGAAGTAATTTCAACTATATAAGAGTAAAACAAAAAATTATTTTTGCAAAATTTAAATTAATAAGCATTTTATTTTTAAGAGAAATTTTATATTTAAAGAAAGAATTATCTTGCTTTTATTTTTTCCAAAGCTGAAAACAAGGATTCAGAAAGATTTTACCCCCGCGAAAATTATTCAGGTTTTATTTGAAACATTTCCTTCATAGTTTCACGGCCTTCTTTAAGAAAACTGAGAATTTCGAACAATATTTTACATTTTAACTAAATTATTGGTGCTTTCATCAGAGAAAAAAACACGTATTCAAATAATTTATAAGTATACAATTATGTAATTGCGAAACAAATTTCTTGCTAATGAAATTATAAAATTATTTCGAGATTTATTTCGAAAATATTCCAACTGAATATATGATATATACTAATTAACTACACGGAATTTTTTGAGTATTAGAATATTATTATCACTCGACTCATATGTGAGTCAAGATTTCTATTTATTTGTGCGAGAATCCGTAGTCCATGAGGACGAGCATAGTTGTAAAGTAAGTTTAAATCTGTTTTCCTAAACGACTTATCGTACGAAATAATAGCAACTCATGTTCTTCAAATGGAACACGGTCTCAAATTTCTCCTGTTAAGTGGTGTGAGAAGTTAGGAGAATTACGAATATTTAATCAGGATATTTCCTCTTGAAATTTAACCGTGATTGAAAATTACAAATCCATTGTGTGTGTGTGTGCCAATTGCTTACATACAAGTTTAGAAACACATCTATTCAAATAAACTATAAATTTATTTTTAGTTAAATCACTGACACAAGTGTGTCCTTTTCCTACTAATAATTTGATGTGAAAAATTTCCACGGTTAAACATTACAACTTTTTCATCATTATAGAGAAAAAAAATATTTTTTAAAAATATATTACTCAAAAGTTTAATGATAAATCTAATCCTCATATAAAGAAAACTAAACAAAGTAAAGAAGAAGCGTCCAAAAAAAGTAAAAATATTTACAGCAATATTAAGAGATTTCTCATGTTTATTTTATAAGAAAAATCTACGTTTTGACCAAATAACACGTTTACAATAACATTGTTGACAAATTAAAAATGAAATTTTCTGAAAATATTTTTAATGCTACTTTACAAAATTTATGACTTCGAATATATGTAAAAAAAATAAATAATAACAGCTTTAAAATGATAAAGAAATATCCGAATTTCTTTCGCAAAAAGCCTGTTCTCACCTAACAGAAAACGTCTTTAAACCACTTGTCTACAAAGATAGACGAATAACAAAATAAAGTTTACGAAATGGAAAAAGAAGAAGAAAAAGAAAGGAAAAAATCAGATGAATTGCAAGAAAAAGAATGAAAAAAAAAAGAATCCGTAAAGCGACGAAAATGACGGAGTACCTTAACATACGACGCCAGTTGAAATTATACGGCAACAAAAATTCGAATAATAAGAAAAGGAGAGAGAAGAAAAAGAAAAAAAAAGGGGAGAGGGGGTGTAGAAAGAAAATTTCGAATACTAAATGAGATTTATTGATTGGTCGAGGAGCATCAGAAAATGGTGTTAAGTCAGCAACGGGCGTCAACTGAAATTGAATATGTTGAGACGGCGATGTAATGCGCATGCGCCCTCCCCATCGAAAAAACAAATTTGCTAATGATAGATGACACGAGTGTTGTAATGCTTCATGTGTCTAAGGACATCAGGTTCTGTGAGTTTATTTATTTTTAAAAAATTTTCATCGGAGGGTATAAAAGAAAAGGATTTAAATGTCCAGAGCGTATTAAAAAAGAAAAGTTCTTCGGAGTTTCCGCCTGTTAAAAGCGCATAAAATTAAACTCAAGCCAGGATGGAAAAAGAAAGAAAAGTAACAATAAATTAAGACTTTTAAAATAAGGGGATTTGAAAGGGGAGAAGTTTTCAGAGCTTATTTGGTTAAACACATCACAAATTTGTCTGAAAATTTAAAATAAGAGCTTTTTTAAAAAATAAAATTTATTTTTGTTAATGAGGATTGAAATGAGTGTTAATGAACTTAAATATTTAATAAAAATCTTTGATGTGAAAAATATTCATAAACAAAAGGATTAGATGTTACTTCATTTTAGAATTACTAAAGGAAAGTTCACAGTTATAATATAGTCGGTCTTTTTTAAAAAATTAATACAGAGGATACATGTACATTGACATTCTTTTAACTTTTGAGTACATTATCACCCACACAAAAAAACTTAATTTGATTAAATTTTAATAGTATTAGTAATAATAAAGTAATTTTATTACAATTGAAAATGCCTTTTTGAAAGAAAACAGGTCTTAAGTTTAGTTAAGACTAGTTAGAATAATAAGCAGTTAATAGTTAAGCATAAAAAGTAATCATTTAATAGTTAAGCATATATATTAAAGCTAATAAAAATCCATATATTAATGCATGGCTGTAAAATCTCTGTAATTAATGTCTGCAAATAATTAATATCTGTAAAGTATGCTAATTATAAACCCATAAATTATGTCTCGTAAAATAAATGGTACGCATGTTTCGACTAAATTATTATCCCACATGTTAATTAATTTTTATAATGCATATGAATGAAGTTGTACAACATTTTTCACTTCAAAAAATGCAAATTTATTTCTATAATTTAAATTATTCATTATTAAATAAAACGATTAAGAGTGTTCTAAATTATCTAGCTTCTCAGCTTAAAAGATAAAAAGAATAAATAAATAATCTACAGTGGATGGTGGGAATGTTAAATAAATGATACGGTAAACCAGAAATTATCTTAGCTGTTATATTCAAAGTTAAATTCGCATAATAATTACAGAAGCGGTTGCCGACACTCCTCTTTGGGTAGAAGAGGAATTAATTCAATATCAAAGAGCGTCATTATGTTCTAAAATTGAAAATGTAGCTCATTTCAGTTCTTTGAATATTAACAGAAGGAAATTCGAGAATGTGGACGTAGGCTCTCTGGACAAAGTAGAATCGATACAGCAGAAAAAATCACATTTATAAAATGAATTCATTTAAAGAGTAACTGAGATTCTCCCATGGTAAAAAGTGTAACTAACTAGTTCGAACCCTGCGACACGAAACACCCTCCGTGCAGAGGAGTTGATGCACGTTAAATCTGTCGAGGCTAAAAGTCCTCTCGTTGGTGTGCCTTAAAAGTTAGGATAGTGTGGGGGGCTGCAGTTCAGGTATCGTCTTCGTCACCTGACACCCTCAGGGGCTCACCTTCTTTAGGTGAGTACGGGTGTCACAATCCCGAGGTGCCCTAGTGATCTTTTCCCAAGGGGTTTACTGTCTTTGGTAAACATGAGTGTCACGACCCCGGGGTACCCTAGTGATCCTTCTCTATTTTCGACCTTCCTTCTTGTCTTACACTGCGTCCTTTATTTCTTTTCCCGTCGAGACCCCACATATATATATTTCTTTAAATATACATGTTTAGAATTCTAAAAACTATATACCTAGAAATTTTATACTTTTAAAATATTTAAAGTTGTTTGGAGAAGTTTAGCCAAAATTGGTTCTTGCGCCATAAAACCCTACACTCACTCACTCGCCACCTGACCATGGATCAAAATTACGAGGTCCGTCGCCAACAGCCCTTGTATTGCTTTATAGTGCGGCGGTAATAAACACTCACCCAGTTTTGATAAAGATATACTGAATGGATCAGTAATTGCTTCCAATACAAATATTTTTAAATATAAATCAATATTCATTCTTGAACATTAACTTTTTAGACGTAGAAAAACTGAGTAAACTAACAAGCGTAACATAAACAAACTTATTGTTAGTCTTTGTTTTTTTAGCGCAATATTTAACATTTTGGCCCACAATGCCAGATTCAAGTAGTATCAGGCATTAATTTATCGACTGCAAATATACTCACTGTTATTGGTGGGGGGATGAAGTAGTCAATTGGCAAAAGTTCGTTAAGAATAATTTCTTATATGAAATCCTTTTTTAAAAAACTACATTTTTGGTAAATTCCATTACATGCTTTTCTGCTAGCAAGGCCAAAAGTTTGAAATGATTGTTCTAAAGCAGGAATTCACAACGGGATCCAAGAAGACACCTTGAGTGTCTGTGGAAGTTTTAAAAAGAGTCTAATACTCCAGAGGCGAATGGGAGGGTGATGATAAGTTTCTTTGTATTAAAATTCTATTTAATTTTTAAGAGAAGTAATTATTACATAATAGCAGCCTATTTAATAAATATTGCAACCACTCTTGTCATAATAACTGTAACTAATAGTATCAAAAGCAGAAGCGCACTCTAACAACTATTTACCTTCAGTAGAGGCTAGATGAGGAAAGAATGTGGTCGCTATAAAAAACCATTTATGTGTTAATTGAACATTATTTTGTTAGTTATGTATTGTCATTGTGTAATCTAACTTCAGTTGTTAAATAACTATTACACTTTATTGAATCCAACCCCGAATTTACTCCATTTAGTTTAATCTTCAACGTCCAACGCTCAAAAATTGCAGTGGGAGGTGTGAATGGTGGTGGAGCTAAATAGCATAGCATTAAAACCACCTTTTTTCTTATTTTTTGTTCATGTTGTTAGTTTGTTATCTTTAAACTTTGGTATTCAGATCATATAAGAATATAATTCATTCAAAGGTATCGTGTTTGAAAAAATTTAGGAACCCCCTGTATACTAAACAGAAACGCGTTCGTAATAATCCACTCTAAAACATGCCCATCCAAATGAAACATTTTCAATATTTTCCCATCATTTAAAAACTTGTTTGACCTCTACAGTTTCTATGGATATGCACTAAATACTACACACCCTTTAAACAAAATTATGACGACTGTCACGTTAGAAAACGTCGATATGTATACATTCAAAAAATCCAAATGGCAAGATTGGTCGACATCAAATCTTCTCCAAAACACAGTGGAGATCTAATCACATCCGTTGCAGAGGTCAAATAACGGGAGAAAAAAAAAAAGCAGCGATGGAGAGAAATAAAAAAAAAAAAAAATAGAAGCTTTTGTGGTATCTACTAGAAAGCAATTACACGAGGTACATCCATAGCATTGAAAAACTTCTCTCATTGTAGTTGAAGCCCCTTTCTTCAATGGCTCCATCTGGCTCTCTCTATTTTGTCCTACATTAGCGCGGTGGGGTCCGTTTTTCTTTTTTTAATACAACTCTTCCGAATGTTTGTATTGTTGGTGATCTTTAAAAGCCCGCTGACTACTTCACTTCCCCGTTTTTCTATGTGTGTTTCTCTCCTTTTTTTTCTTTTTTGAAGGGTTTGTAATCCGCTTGGTGCATTAGGCCTAATTCGTGAGAGGACGGTTATGTTGGGGGAAAACGTGGATGGCTTATGTGCGAACAGGTAATGTGATAGGCAAACGGATATAGTTGCAATACCCCAAACGGATATGCTCTTCAGTTAATGTTAAGTAGTGTGAAAAAGTAATATGAGATGT
The DNA here is from genome assembly GCA_019973955.1 of Trichonephila inaurata madagascariensis. Taxonomy (NCBI): domain Eukaryota; kingdom Metazoa; phylum Arthropoda; class Arachnida; order Araneae; family Nephilidae; genus Trichonephila; species Trichonephila inaurata. The sequence goes on from BMAV01007706.1 coordinate 106,893, forward strand.
ACGATCTCCGAAAGTAATCTTTTGATCCGTGGCTGTTAATACGTGAAATTTCACGCAATACGACGGTAGTAAAAAACACATTAATTTTTAGTTTATTGATAAACAAATTAGTTTTTAAAGCAATATCTTTCTCATTTCCATATATAACGGTTACTTTTCGGGAGGTTGTAAGTCAATGGCGTAGAAAAGGGTGGGGTTTGGGGGTTCAAATCCCTTCGCATAAACCAACAGATTTTGAATTTTTAGCATTACGTATTTCTAAAAACTTTACCCCTTCCATGAAAGTAGTCTGAGTACACTACAGCCATTAGTGTTAGTCAACATTTATTGCAATTAAAATACTCATAATATAAAAATTATTGATATGAATTTGAATTTAAACAAGTGATTTTGGTTTTTTTTTAAAATTATATAACGGTTTTTATTTTACAATTCATTTAATAATGACAGTTTTATATGTGAGTCGAGACGATCATGGAAAAGGAAGGATCAGGAATGTATTTTAAGTGAATTAACAAGCAGAAAGAGGACCCACCCTCCGTTCTTGTTTTATTTAAAATACAACCAAACTACAGGAGCCTTGTTGCAATCAAACAGCAATAATAAATGTAATGTATAAATTGCCACCCTCAATTTAACACATTATAACATAATATTAGTATTCCCGAATTTATTCGAATCATAAACGCGCCTTTTTTTTTTTTTTTTTTTTAAATAAAAATGCTATTAAAAATGGGGCATGGCTTAGAATCGAAGAGAAAATTCATTGCATGGAGAAAATGTTTGAATGTGACACTTACGGTTAGAGTAATAACAGATTCATGTATGCCTATTAAAGTTCTTAATACCGTTAAAATTAATTTTATTTGTTTTCATCTTTTTTTTCTTTCCATTTCGTTAATATCGCAGATTTATAAACACTTTTAGACTATTTATATTTTCACAAAAACATGTTGAGAACTCGGGATGCGGCTTAGAATCGATGGCGGCTTAGATCCGAAAAAATACGGTTGTTAAAAATTGTATAGTAGCAGAATATCATATCTTTCGTCAAACAGTTTTTAAGACATTAACGCAACCTTTTTTTAAATGCAATATTTATCGATTTTTATAGCAAAATTTAAAAATATAAGAAGAGGAAGAGTGAAGGAAAATTATTTTGTGCGTGATTTGATGTAATAAATAACATGTTCGGAAGGGGGGGGGGGGAGAAAAACACACGTGGCCATATGAAAATTACTCATAAACACAGTAAAAAATTTCACACTTTTTATAAACATTTTCTCAAATATAAGTTTTTCTCCATCAGTTCAACACTTCTTGATGATCGATTTAGTTAAAAGCAATTTTTACTTTTATGATCTTTTTCCTCTTTTATTTCCTGTTAACTGCACGATTTCCCTTTTGAAAAAAAAAGTTTAAATGTGTGTTGAATAAAAATATTACCTGCTCGAGTGACTTTAAGCACATTAGCGTACAATCGCCGCGTCGGCGCTTTCTCTTTATGTAAATCATACTTCGTATTCTTTCGTGTTCCAAACCACTAAACTATTAATGGTTATATTTTATCATAAAATAAAGTTTAACTAATATATAACTATGTATTAGTCTCGAATCATTAACCCCGTGCATTTCATTACTTTACATCAATATATTATAAGATTTTGAAACGAATTCAATAGGCCTGATTTAAAGTCAACAGACGTATATATTTGTTCATTTACTTTCCGAACAGCAGTGGTTACTATTTAACAACCTAAACGCATAACAGAAGTTGAACTAGTCTACGCCAATTGACAAGACGGTTTCCTTCCCATTGCTACTGAAACGTTTCCAATCTGATAACAAAGGTTTGAGAGCCAAGTTTCAAGATGAAGATAAACTGTCTTCTCTTTGTCTAGCTTTCAAAATACATTTGAAAGATCGATCAATGAATTACGTCGTGGTAAACTAAATGTCAAATCGAGCTGACTAGGCACGAGAGAGAATTTTGAATAGTTACAATTCAACTCCCTGTAAATAAAAAAAAAGACTTAAAAAGAGAATTATGCAAAAGAAAAAAAGTAATGACAGATGATTTGTATGTAAAGTAGTTGAATTTGAAGATAAAAAAAAAGTAATTTTGTGAGTGTTATGAATCAAAACGCTTCGTATAAAGATTTATGGAAGCGGCACTTTTTTTTTTATGAATAAAAAAATAAGCCTCTTAATAGGGCTTAAAGATCGACCATTTAAAAAAAAATTGCATACAATAAAAAATCTGAGTTTTGGAATAATAAAGACATTTTGCTGTAACTTTTAAAGATAACGACTGAAATTTATATAAATTGTATCTATAAGCAACACGATTAAATACTTCCTGCTGGGAAAAAAATTAGCATTCCATTTCGCAGAATACTAAATAACACCCAATTTATATCAACTAAGGTTAAACAAAATAATAGAGGAAATAAACTTCAGATAAGATGTGTGAGGATGTTTTTTAAAAATTGTCTTAACGATATTGTCAATTCTAAAAGTTTGAATTGAATTTTATTAAACCCCTTATATATAAGTTGCACCGGCGTATATATACGTCTCGCTCAGTTTGTGCATTAACTGCTCGAACGTATATATACGTCTTTCCAAAGAACAATCTTTTATTTGCGTTGGTATTAGTAAAAATATTCTGAAGGCTTTAGAATGCAATCGACAGTCAAGAGGTTAACATCTATTTTTTAATATATTTCTGATGAAGGAATTTCAAAAAATTTTTTTAACTGTCGTAGTTCACTTTTCAGAACTGATTCTTTTTTAAATCGTTAATGAACATCAGACATCGAAGTAATACGAGAGTTTCGGCACTCAACTTCTTAATTTTGAACCATAAGCAAATAACGATACCTGAGCTTTAACTGCCCATTCTCCAAATTTCCCCACTAAGCTTATATTGGCTGTGTTGTATGAAATATTACGGGCTGGTGCATCTTAATGGTGTTGGTATCAAAAGTCATCACATTGACTAATGTAAAAGTTGGGATTTATTGTTAATTAATGAGTTTTGGGCGAAGCAACTCAAAATTTTTTGGTGAAGAACTTCGTAATTTTGAATCAAATTCAAGTGAACATTCAAGTGAATGACATTTGAGATAGTACCCCACTTTTCAAGTTTCCACACCACGCCAAAGCTAGAACTTTGGTTTTACCGTCCACAGAGTCAGCGGGAGCAACCTGCTCAACATGGTGGGTCTCCAGAGGCACAAGGACTCAAATCCACGACTCGACAGCCCCTGGCACGAATTCACGATCGTGACCACTCGGCTACCGCAAACCCTACGATTCTAAAAATAATTCAATAATTCATGTTAATAATTTATACACAAATTATTTGTAAAAAACTGATCTACAGAAACATTACGTATTCAAATTGCAATTCAAATTCGCACCATAAAAGAATATTAACATTATAACTTCAACTTCTACAAATAAAAATGCTTACATGGTGTAATGGATTGATTATTCAATTTAGTTATTCGAAGAAAATCAGTTTTATAAGATTTTTAAAAAAAAAAAAAAAAAACATTTCCATTTCTTAGAAGATGTCACCCTAACACTATGACTAACTTGTCCTAAATAATGTTAAGAAATCAGTAACAGATTATATTGCATATTGAGAATCAAATGATTTTCGTACTACATGAAATAAATTGTGTTCTAACTATACAAAACGCAGAGAGATGGGTTTTTTTTGTTATTATTTAACTAGACAATCTTAGTCTAAGAAAGAAAAGAGTGTAAAATTCGAAAATACTTTACCCTTCTATCTACCGATGTACGCGCGCGCGGTAATTATAAGTACCACTCACTTTAAAATAACATAGAATAACCAATTTTACGAATATTCTGACAATACTTGGCAGAAATATTCTTTGAAATCCACTTTTCCAAGATATATGGCAGCACGGTTTCTATGATGAGTACTTTAGCGGAGAAGGCGAATAGAGTTTTATAGCAGAAATTGCGCGTTTTCAGCTGACAGCGTTTTCAGCGGATTGCGAAGATTATCATTTTTGTCCCGAAAAAATAGTTTATGTCAAAATTTAAGTGTCTTATGTTTTTGTATGTTAATAAGAACCTTAGAAAACGATTTGACTATTTATTTTAAGTGAACAGTGTATATAATTAACTATACAGTGGAATATCTTTAATTAATTAATTAGCTCTAACGGATTAAATTTCCCAAAGTTGAGTATTTTCTTTATGTATATCCCTTAATTTTCAATGTAGTGATCCAAAAAAAAATATTGCATGAAAAAAACTGATGTAAATCCTAAGGCGGTAGATAAAGGGTTAAAGGTACACTTGCGTTTAACAAAAAGAAAAGTGGTTTTATAAAATCTGAACACGAAAGCTCTAAATATAAATGCAAAAAACATCTTTATTAATTCTGTAGCAAAACGTTAACAGAAAAGAGCCATAGAAGTTCTTTAGACTCATGTTACAAGAACAGTTGACAACTCTTCATTTTTCCCATCAAGAATTTACACCTGCAAAAAGTGAATCCCCTAATTTCTAAAATTCCATTAAGAATTCCCAAGAATCCACTGTCATGAATCATCACTGAATTTTACAAAAAATAAAAAACAACATCCAATTTCATTAATTTTACTCAACTAATTAATTACTTCATTAATTTCATTCAATTAAAGCTTAAGGACACACGAACTCCAATAACCCAGAAAGCTCAACACATTCCCTTTCACCCGACGAATCTATTGGAGCGTGTCAATTTTTAGTCTGCCAGTATTGAAAAATCACCACATCACTGAAGTGAGCATTCTCAGCTACTTTTTTTGAACGATTCGCTCCACGGAACACCTTTTTTAAAGTGAGAAGGATGGCAACAATGGTGAACTGCGCCACCTGTAGTGCAATCACTGATGCATGCCAAAAGGTATGCCATTTATCGCCAATTTTGAGACTGTCACTGCATCGTAATGAAACGGGCAAGCGTTTTTGGTCACAGCTGATTCTGTCACGCGAAAGATGCTGCAGAGATAACATGCCAAATGAGATTCGCTTCCGAACATAACGATATAGTATTACTTAATGTTGTTTTTGACTCCTGATTATAAATGGTTCTCTGTGAAGATTCAATTAATATTGCATTTGGAAGA
>BMAV01007706.1:125832-140951 GCA_019973955.1 Trichonephila inaurata madagascariensis
GGAGGGAATGTTAATTAAATGTTTCATTAAATCACGGAAGAAAAATCTCATCCTTCCATGCCCCTCTTTTTTTTTCCTCTTCTTTTTTTCTTCTCTTCCTCTTCTCATTTCTAAGTAAAAACTCACTTGCGGTAATACGCCGAGAATTAAAAACACGGATGAAGAAAAAAAAAAGAAATTTAAAAATCAAATTCCAAAAACAAAGCGGTTGATGTTTTTTTTTTTTATTTTTAATTCATAAAAAAAACCAAGTCTCCATTTCGAAAAACCAACAAGAAAATTAAAATTGAAAGGATCAAGTATGATGACAAACACAAAACCATCTACCACAATAATAATGATGAAAATACAACAACAACAGCAATGAATAAAAAAAGGATACTTCCTTTGAATTATAAAAGACTTGCCCTTAAACCTTCACATTGCTCCTTAAATTCTACACCCCCCCTTCCGTCACCCCGTTTAAGGATTTTAACCTCCCCCTCTGCAAAAAAATATTATGAGGGGAAGTTTATAATGAAACAAAACCCTCTCTTCAGAGCAAAACACACCTCGCTTGTTTCTCAAGAGTTAGAGAGGGAGAGGTAGGAGGGCAGCAGAAAGGGGGATCGAAATGCCACAATGAAATTCATTAAAACAAGGTTGAGAAGGGGGGGGGGGTCAGGGCTGCTTTCTGATTGGTGGAGACAAGGGGGTCGGAAGACCTCATTTAACATCTCATTATAAGTCGTTCTCATTAAGGGCGGACCGAGTCTAATTGATTGCTTGCAGTTGCGAGTCTTTTGTAAAGATCTCTTCGCGGGGATCTGTTCTGTCTTCCCATCTCTCGAGTGTTCGGGTTGCCGCAGTTTACATTCAATCGCCAAGGATGGTAACTAAACAAGGCCCTGGGATTGAAACGCGAACCACTTAAAAGATACAGGGCAGGGTGCTTGAATGCATGCCTGTCCAGTTTAAGCTTGGTTTCCCTGTTTAATAACACAAAGGGACCTCGGGAGTATACAAGGGAGAAAGAGAGGGAGCAGTTCTATCTTTCATGGAAACAATGTGTGCAGAATATGGTTTTTTATTGCAGTAAAAAATAAATAAATAAATAAATAAGCATTTACATCATAGGCTTTGTCTGCATGTTATCTAAACAATTTCACAACTTTCAATAGTAGATAGTAATTAATGTAATACTTAGAAATAACTTTTCTTCTCGATAAATAACCAATAATAAATTTGATTTTACTGTTAAGAATTTCTTTCTTTAATCAGTGGCGCCCACAGTGGAGGGGTAGCGGTTCTACCCCCAACTCAATATATTTTTAATTTTAATCATAGAGATTATTTCTCGACACTAATTTTCTGGACGTATATATACGTCTTTCCGAAGTACGATCTTTTATGTGCAGAGCTATCCATACAATTATTCCGAAGGCTCTGGAATGCAATAAAAGGACCTTGACAGTGTTTGCGAAGGATTTACTTATTCAGAAGATTTGCTTATTTATTTCTTTTCTCCTCCCCTTCAAACCCCCCCCCCATCAAAATACGCTCGTATACGTGGAAAACGGTGGCATGGGGAACCGAATCGCACAACTTTTAATCGGCAGTTAAGGAATTAATTATAAACCGTACAAATTATCAAGATAAGTGTTAATACAAGCCCATGGGATCACTGATAATTATCAAACTTGTTCTTAACACTTAGTATTGTTAAATTAATAATAAAATATACATTGTACAATACTGATACATTTATAAGTGTATTATTTAAGTGTAAATGTGTATTTTATATTTTATTATATCAAAAAGTATTTTGTTTGCTTACTTTTAGTAAATTAACATTTTTTTAAATAATCTTTTGTTTTCGACTTTTCAATAGGCTCAAGCCCCCCTCGTAAAGTTATCATGCCCCCCAAGGGGGCGCGCCCCACAGTTTGAGAAACGCTGCATTATTACAGAAAATTTAATGATTATTTGAGTACAGGCCACTACTAAACACTTCATGTGTTTGTGTATTCTGCTGTGAAATTAACTTTACTGGACATTTAATAAAAAGTTTTAAGTTTCAAAATGTTTTTAGGTGGGTTTTTTTTTAACTGAGAGATTAAATAAAAATATTTCATCACTAAAAATATCATAGGAAAATAATAATAACACCTAAAAAGAAGAATAAACACAGTTAAAATTTAATCTGAAGTCAAACCAATTGCTTCACAATCAAAATGAAGTTTTATTGCAGATAAGTAAGACATTAAGGGGGAAAAAAGAACAAGTAAAAAGAATGTAATGAAAGAAATTGACTTTTACGTTTGCCTTTAATTCAATGCTGTTTCTCACGTATAAAAGAGTTTTTAAAATCATCAAGTCAAAAAAATTTCTTAATTACATTTAGTACTCTAATATGGCCCTAGAATTATTTTTCGCTGTTTTCAACGAATTAAAAAAAGTAAAGAAAGTGTGTAAAATGGTCAAATAATATATATCATAATGATTAATTCCATAAAAATATTGATCCCTCTCTCTCAGTTCAATAGCATTCCCTAAGTTGTAAAAGAGAAACATCACCATTCATAGGAAAATGCTCCTTTTACAAAAAATATTAACGCTTTGAATGTCAGTATTTTTTTTTTTTATAAAATTGCAAAAAGTTATTTTTAAAGAGCTTCAGCTTCGATAATAAGCTTCTTCAAAAACCACTTTTACATGACTTTAAAGGAAAGTTTACTATAAAAGTCTGCGATACCGTTTAAATATGATAATGAAATAAAATTTGTCATGAACACTTCAAAAATCCTTATGTAATATAAGTTATTCTCTCCAAACATTCAAATACTAAATCGATGTAACATAGTATAAAAAATAAATGAAGCAGCATGACGCGTATCTTGTATCATTTATACATTATAACTTCAAAAGTGCCGTTCGTGTGACTTCATTTTTTAAAATTATTCAGCGGAAATTAATCATCAAATTAAATAAATGTTAAGTGAAATGTAGATTGAAAAATGTGGCAATTTATCAGAATTATTCATAATATTAAATACTGGCAAAGCACAAAGGAGAAAGGAATTAAAATGCATTATAACTTTCTGTACTTATATTTACAAAACAAGCGATATAAATAAAAAATTTTATAGTTTCACTAGGCAAGGGGGGAAAAAAATTCTTGAAATAAATTTATATTAAGTATTCTTGATTCATGCGCGAAAACATATGTTTTTATAAACTAGAACGTATTCAAAATAAAATATAAAATAAAGAATTGTCATTTCTCTTTACTTAATTTGCTTTTTACATAACTTCTACAAAAAATGCTTTTTTTTAAAAAAAAAAAATATTGTTTGTTTTAAATAATAAGAACACATATTTTCTAATATTTTATTACTATTCATATTTAAAAAAAAGATTAAATATTTTAAATATTAAACAATTTACAGAGAAAAGTAAACGAATATGTTAAAACACAATAAATAAGGTCAGTTTATTTCAAAAATAGCATTATTGTATTATTTTAATATCGAAATATAAATGCAAAATTTTTATTTCTCACATAATTTGACTTCTAAAAATTCCAAAAGTTATATTTTAACCGTTACCTTGAAACAGTTAAATGTTTCTTATTTTGCAAAACTGGGGGGTGGTAAGTTTTAAATAAAACTATTTTGTTGAAAAATCAAGAAACAATTAAATATGCAGAAAATTTATTTTCATAATATATTTTTCAATTCGCTACAAAATTACTCGGTAAGAGTTGGCGAATTACGCGTTCCGTCGCCAATAGCTTTGTAGCGCGACGTAAACATAATTCTCAATCACTCACTCGGTAAGTTGGCTTTCGTACTACACTGCCGTCTGCGAGGAGAAACAACCTTTACAGCATAAAGAGAAGAGGAACAGTCGAGGAGAAATTTCGTTTGGTTGACTGAAGATAGGTTCTTTTTTATTGTTTATTAACGCGTCGAACTTCAAAGCTAAACAAGGTATATAAACCTCATTTGGTAATGAAAATTCTTGTGTTCTTAACAAAAATATTAATTCCCAAAATGAGACTAGAACCAAAAAAATCTGCAGTTTTCTTTGGTAAAAAATAACGGAAGAAACGCTTTAAAATCTAAGAAAATAAGAGAAAACGCTTAAAAATACTTTTTAAATGATTGAACTAATTTAAGAAAACGCGAATTAATTGAAAAAAGCTTTTAAAGGAGCTAAAGTGAATTATTGCGCAATTAATGAATTTTGGTTTTAATTATTTTCGAATATTTTAGCAATTAACTTGCAAAAAGAAAAATATATTAATATGTGTCAAAAGATATATATGCTTAAAGTTAGAAAGTAACTATTTTGATGAAAAGTGAAATATACTACAAATAAATATAAATTAATAATAAAAAGGAAAAAAAAATTAAAAGCATTTGTACATAAACAAGACGAAAAAGGATCTTTTAGTAAATTTAAAGATGTGAGGAAATTATACTTACTTTAAATTAAATTTATTCATTCAGATCAAAAATTGAAAGTAATTTCAGATGTTAAAAGTTAATTTATATATTTTGTACTATATACAAATATCTTTCTTAATTTGTACGATGAAAATAGAAAAGGGAAAAAAATATAATAAAGTACTCCGAGTATCAATTCTTTACACAATTTTTATAGATGTAACATCTTTAATTCCCAAGTTAATAACTTGTTTCTTAAAACACCTTTTTCTCTGCATGTAATTGAAATTAAAATGTTAACATTCTTTTTCCTCCTATTATACGTGGTCAAATAAACTCTCTCCCTTTTAAAACGTTTTTCATTCACTTAATCTATTTCCTCTACAAATGGAAAAATAACAATCTAAAGTCAACCAGGCGACATTCAAAAAGAGAAAACGCTACTCAAATTGAACCCCACTGCTCCTTTTCAACATTTATTAAAGATTAACCAACGCCAAACAAACCTCTGAGAAAAATCCCTTTAAAAACATGTCTCTCTCTATATATCCCAGCTCTTTTGTTGTATTACTACTAATTGCATTCATTACATGGGAAAAAGACGATCACTCCTCTTTAAAAAAGGCACACTTGGCGAGATGAAAGATTGCCAAATATGGGAACCCTTCCCCTTCCTCTCGCTCCTCCTTTCTAACCAACTATTCCCCAAAACTAACGATCAATATCGCCAAAGAGAAGGACTTGAAATTTTCCAAAACTTTTTCAAGTGGCTTCGGCCTCTCAGCACCGAACGACAACCCTTCTCCTCTACACCCCTTGGTCTCTTGGAGACCCCTCTCTTCTCTCCGCTGATTGGATGGGGTGCTTCTTCAAGTTTTACAGGTGTATGCCTGCATGTGGTAGCATGCGTTTCTACCTAATGCTGGAGATTCTCATAGGAGAAGGAGATCCTGCGGAGAGCAGGATGAGAGGGCCCGAACATGCATGATGATTCGCGTACTTGCGTGCCTACGCGAGCATGAATTCCTATTCTGGTTCAGCATGGTAGAAAAGTCACTTTAAAAACGTCTATTGTATGAAGTTTTCTGGTTGGCTGTAGTACAATAATGATAGAACTTTTGGAATTAAATCTTTTGTTACCGTTCAATCTTAAAATACATAATCATCATGGGTGCATGATAATTTGTAGCTGGTTACACGGGTGTGTTGTAGGTTTTAAGTAAAAAAAATATATATATGTATTTTTTTTTTCTTTGAAAACTCGACTCTAATAATAAAAAATTTGAAAAATACCTAAAATGTTAGTTTGAAGTAGTTTTTTTAGTGTGTGAATTCTGCATATATTTTGACTGAAAGTTTTTTTTTTTTAATATTTTAAGGTTATCTTCGGCTAACGTTAAAGAATAGGGGCCGAATTGGGAATATTTTTTCAGATACAAAAGTACTCAAACATTAATATTATATTCTGGCTACACTATCCTGTAGAGAACCGCTTATTTTATCATACTACTCATTTTTAACCGAGTTGTGACATATTTTTTTTTCCCTTTTATAAAATGTGTTTTGCATTTTTTTTTTCTATACCGTAATGCTAAATGAGCTATCCCTTCACATGTTAAAAGGAAAAACTAATTATTTATGAAATATTTTGAAATTTCAAAAACACTATATTATAAACAAATGCATGAGTTACAATGTCACACATTTTTATAAAAATTCAGGCATTTTTCCTGTCTGAAAATGAGCTCCGCGTCAAGTTCACGCTCTCGTACATATGGCGAAAACAGCCTTAAAGTAGTACTCTCCAAATACATGAATGAAAGGAAATATACAAATTAAACAGAGCTTAGAAAACATATATAGAAGAAAATATACTATTATCAAAATATAATGATTACTTTTTAAAAGATTTCAATGCCCCTAAAGGAAAAAATATTTAGTTCGATAACAGCTTCAACATGTTGAAATATAATAAAACAGATTTCCAAACACTATTCAAAAGGCAATGCAACTTAAAAAATTTTCACATTTTTTTTTTTTAATTTAGGTTTAAAAGTGCTTTTAATAACGACAATTCATCAAAGAAATTTTCTTACTAAAACAAAAAAGGAGGGAAAAAACTATTGCTAGATCAACACATTATTCTATAAAACTGATAGAATTTTTTTTTTTCTTTTTGTCATAAAATAAACATTAAACAACTAAATAAAACCCTTTCTTAGGAAATTACAAAACAAATTTCTGCTGTAATAAGACAACCTTATGACTATAATATTCTTTGACCGTTAGCTCTAAATTTTTAAAAAGGTTTTAGCAATAATAATTACAATCAAAAGAACATCATCATCAAACTAAAAATTAATCATTCTCATTTATACGATTAATTATTTTGCTCTGATATGGGAAACAAATATAATTCCTTAATACCTGGTTACCTTTCAACAAATTACGAATTCAAAATCGATTTGCAGAAGAGTTATCCAAGATATTGTTGTGAGTCTTAATTCTTGAATTAACAAATTTTCAACTATTACAAAAAGTGTATAAAAGTTCTAATTCTTAGAGACTAAATGACGAGTAAAGCAGATTAAAAAGTTAATAAATAATACGCAGTATAAGAACAAATCAATAATGTTTTGTGCAACACTTAGAATCAGATTATCTATGATGTTTCAACTGTTCTCCGAATCTCTAATTACGCGCGTTTGCTCCTTTCAGGTTTACAAAGGGGAAGACAAACCTGAAAAAATCAAGACAAAGTTGCAAAAAATGGGATATTTTTGAAAAAAATCGTCTTGTCACTAGAGAAATAAAAAAATAAAATAAGTTAATAGGGTCAAAAAACGCGAATAAGTAAAAGTCCACTTTTTAAAGCTGAAAAAATTTTCACAGGGACTCAAAAAAATACTCGAACATATTTAAAAAAGAGAGAGAGAGAGAAAAAAGGAAACCCTTGTCAAAAAGAAACCTATATATGATTGAAAGAATTTGAAACAACAACAGAAAAAAAGCTTTTGCTTAAGCGAAAGTAAACCCCTTTAAATTTCAGTACTTCTCATCAAAAAATATGTTGTATTGATAAAAACAGACGAGAAAAATTATAAACAGATCTGAAAGATTTATGAAACAGAACAAAAATGTTTTTTTTAACGAAAGAAATCCAAACTTCTCCGATAACAGAAGGAATACAATTCCAGACCCCCCCCCCCCGGCTTTTTTTTTCTTCTTAGCCCTCTAAGGTCAATTTTAGGAGAGGGTCCCCTACGTAACCGAAGAACAGGTTCCACTCTGGTTACCTTATAACAGGTCGAATGGGAATAAAGTTAAACAAACGGCGGAAGAATAACTGGTACACAACCGCATGGGCTTCCGATAATGCCGGGAGGGAGAAAAGGGACCACATCTTGATCGAATAGAGGGGGAAAGGGAGGAGAAAAACTTTCTCAACAATCAAATGAAAAGGTACCAGCCATACTGTCCCCATTTTCTTTCTGGATTTCCATGAGAAGAATTGGTATTCCGTTGGATAAAATTTTAATTCTTGCAGTCGAATAGTAATTACTCTAGATCAATGTTTCTCAAACATTTTTTTTTTTTTTTTTTTGGTGCGGTACTCTTTTAACAATGTCAAAATTTGGCGGCACACTAACAATAAAACAAAATCAAAATAATTTTATTTTGTATCTGTAATACACTTCAATGAACCCACGAAAGAATAAATTAAATATACCACTAGTTATTTATATAAAACGGACGAAGGTTTATTTGGCTTCTAATTTTATTTTTTTTTACCCTCAGAGTATAATAAGTAATTTTTTTAAAAAAAAAATTGGGGGCACATTTCAAGAATTTGGCGGAACACAAAAGTGCCACGGCACAGTTGTTCAGAATCACTGCTCTAGAAAAAATTTTGAAATTGCGAAACATTTTTAAAATTCTACTTTACTTTACAATACAAAAATTAGAAAGAATATTGATATATAAGCCATTGAGAATAATCAAAAGAAAAAAAAGACACTAAAAAGTAAAACAATTAAAAAACAACAATTATAAAACTTGATATACTGATTTTGCTATCAATGGCTTTTAAAAAAATTATAATAATAAAATATAACAGCTATATAATTAAGATAGTCCTAAACAGGAGCGTAGCTATCGCTGTATTAATGATACGGGGCCCCATACTGTGTCAGCAAAAAAATCCTTAAGCATTAAGGGACCCCAAGAAAGGAACTTCAAGGAATTTTGATTCAGTACCCACTCAGGTCTAGCAATGAAAAGTTGTCCTAAAATTAAAAGGGAAAAAATGCTCCCATATTTAAATATTAAAGAAACTTTTGGGCTGAAATTATTTACAATGAGCAACAGTTGAAATTTTCAACTATGGGTTAAATTTTTTTTAAAAAAATATATTGCTTAGTACGTAAATAACAACACGTGTTATTATTTTTCCAATTTTGAAGCAATATTTTGTCTTGTTGTTATTCTGAGGAATTCTTTACAGCTATCATTTTGTTTATAAATATAACTATGATTGTACAGGTTTCTTCGATTAACGAAATGACTAAAATGCAGAAATTCGAACTTTCGATAATTACAACAACTGCAGAATTAGTTAACAGCTATCCTTCAAAGTGATATAAATTAAAATCTAACTCTTTAATTCATCTTTTAATCACAGACTGTTTTCAAATAGAGAAAGAAAAAATAAAACAAACGTGAATGCGAGAAAAATTAAAATTACTTGAGTTTGAAATGTAGATGAAATAAATCAAGTAAAGCACATAGTATGTCTTTTCAAGTACGAATTGAAACATCGTGACTAAATTTCACAATTAATGTCTCAACGTTTAAAAATTATTAGCAAAGAACATTTGAAAATTTTTGTTTATGAGACTGTTTTTCAAAATATTCTATAATATTCATAACGTCTTTTAAGTCAGCTCATGAAAATAAAATTGTTTTCTGCTCAATAATATATTATACGTCTTGTAATGTTAAATCTCATTTGTAAATAGGCGTGTATCCCATTCACAAAACTTCCATGCTACAATATCATTTGGAAACTCTTTTCTTTCTTCTCTTTCTAACATCTAACTTATTTCACTTAAAATACAGTTGAATTAAATGTTTTGTGACTTAAACTATTCAATATAGATGGCCAATGTGGAAGCAAGCTTTGAATTTCGACCCACCTGGTCGCGTTGGCATACCAATCCTGATTCTCTTAATACACTTTCAAATGTTGAGTTCGAAGTAGAGCTTCGTCACGACCAACGTTCTACCAAATTCTACACAAGTCTACCCTCTAGTATAGTGAGACTTCAACTTGTTAATTGGAATTGTGCCTCAAAATCCTCACGTGATATGATGCGGAAGTTCTGGACCACGGTAGCTAATTAGCCGATTACACTTTCGGTGATTTCCCTTAAATAACCTCTTGAGTTACTTTACGATGATGTTTAAGAAGAAACAGTCGTATTTTGAAGGAACCGGATGTATACAAATATGCATTACTATACAACTAAAAAAAAAGTTAATTGCAGGGAGACCAACCGGAGCAAAGAGATAACGGATGATTCTGAAGCTTTAAGGCATGCGACTATGTTCGGAACCATGATTTTAAAAAAGAGCATAAATGGATAATTTTCATGATATTTAATGTCACTCAGATTAGAATACATGCATAAAATTGTTTTAAGGACCTTTTGACAAAAAAAAATTATTTGAGTACAATATTTTGGCAAAAAATTAACTTAGAATAATCTTTTTTTCAAAATATTATCCTTTTGTGAAAAATGCTTCTATTATAATAATGTTTTGTCTGTATATAGCTCAGACCTAGAATATTTGAAACGAATTGAAATATAATTATTGGCGTTTTTCTCTTAAAGTTGCTCCCCTCTGTTGTCGTAAAATCTGAATAAACCCACTTCTAAGTTATATATTTCAAAAATTCCAGTTGAGCCTTTGTAGAGAGGTCTGAGCCATGTACAGGCAAAATATTATTATAATAGAAGCATTTTTCACAAGAGGAGAACATTTTGAAAAAAAAATTATTCTAAGTTAATTTTTTGCCAAAATATTGTATTTAAATAATTTTTTTGTCAAAATGTCCTTAAAACAATTTTATACATGTATTCTAATCTAAGTGACACTAAATATCACCGTTGGCATGTTGTGGAAGTTCAAAGAGGGTGGTGCCCATCAGATGTCGTCCTCGTCCCTTGACCATGTTCCAAAATTGCGAGGTCCATCGTCAATAGTCTTCTTGTAGCTTAATAATGCGACGTTAACACACACTCAACTCAAATGAATAAAGTATGCAGTAAAAAAAATGAATGCAAATAGTGTCGCCCCCTGATTTAACTAAGGGGATTCGTCGTATAGTAACAGTAATAAACAATCAATCAAACCTTATATAAATAAACCTGATAAATTTTGATTGTGTATACTTGGTTTTCAAAATAAAACCCATCGATAACATTACAATAACAGCTAAAATAGATATTCTTATTATTTTTTTAAACCAACCGTTTATCTACTTAAAAAAAGAATCAAACGAAAAATCTCTTACACGTCAAACGTTTGGTATTCATTGAATCATTTTCACTGCAAGTTTTCTCCCTCAAGACATCTACCCAATTCTCGGATCATAAAATAACATTAAGCGAACAATACCCTAAAACACCGTTTTATTTCTTCTCGAAAACCCCCATAAAAACAGCAGACAATGCATTTAGGGGAAAGAACGAGACTCTTGGTAAGCCAGCATGTAAAAGGGGAAAAAACAAAGATGAAGGTATAAACATCATTGGTTCTATTCTAATAGAACCGAAACCACATTCCCAAACAATGCCCTACGGCTAAAATCAGTAGGAAGATACAGCTCCATAAAAATGCGTTAGGGGGGCAGAGGGTAGGAGTAGGGTTGCCATCTATATTTATTTATACCAGATTTTGTTCCTCTTAAAAATGGTCGTCAAAAGTTTCAACTTCAAGTGCACTTTAGAGTGCCTCACTTTTTTTTTTCTGTTCCCGTTCGGATTTTATACGCATGGGTTTCAGCCTCAGATTGGTCAGTATTTCCCCAGGGTACTTTATGATCGATCAAAGGCATATTTCTCGAATCCGAAGGGAAGAGCAGGGGGTGGAAATCTTTTTTAGTTTTACATTTCATCCTTAAAAAAAATCACGAAATACACATAAAATATAACAAGATGCCAAGCTTTGTTCATATAGGTAATATACCTGGACGACGTGGAATTTTCTTATGTATCATATCAATATTTTGAATAGAAAATATTTTGGAACACTGAAACATGTAGAAGCTAGAATGAACTTTTGATACAGAAAGCTTTATTTTTGAATATCGAATGATATGCATCTCGAAACGCATTTCTTTAAAATAAAAAATCAAATTAATAAGAGCAAATTTAAATTAATAAACACAAGGCTCACTATATTGCATTGAAAACAGGGCTATGAAGATTGTAGGGAAAATGACCAACTCCACCCCCTGAAGTTTTCAACTTAACGACTCTCACTCCCTCATATATATGACAACATATACATATGTGTTACAGCGTTGTTTTTTTTTAAAAAAAATATTAAAGAAGTAATAGAATGTACAGAAAAAAATTTTTTGATGGCGTAGTAGATTATTTATATTAATAAGCATCTATTATGCAATGGAAAACTGGTGTTAGTAATTTCTGAAAAACAGTATAGTTTCGTAAGGTCTTCTTTCATACGGCTGTAGATCTGATTTGTTTGAACTTCACATCTGAGAATAGTCTTTCCACACACACTAACTGAAGTAAAAGGAAAAGCTGTTACTGTTAAGGCTACTTCTTTTAAGGTATCCGACTATGTTCGGAACCGTGATTTTAAAAAAGCACATAAATGGATAGTTTTCATGATATTTAGTGTCACTTAGATTAGAATACATGTATAAAGTTGTTTTATGGACATATTGACAAAAAAAAATTATTTAAATACAATATTTCGGCAAAAAATTAACTTAGAATAACCTTTTTTCAAAATGTTCTCCTTTTGTGAAAAATGCTTCTATTATATAATAATATTTTGCCTGTACACAGCTTCTGTATAGAGGTATAGAGGCTCAACTATGATTTTTGAAAAATTCACATTATTTTCAGAGTTACGAGAAATTGAAATAATTATCGGAGTTTTTTTCTTAAACTGTCTCCCCTCTGCTGTCGTAAAACATGGATAGACCTACTTCTAAGTTATATATTTCAAAAATTTTAGTTGAGCCTCTGTACAGAGGTCTGAGCTATATACAGGCAAATTATTATTATAATAGAAGCATTTTTCACAAAAGGAGAATATTTTGAAAGTGGGTCTTTCTATGTTCATTTTTTGTCAAAATATTGTACTTAAATAATTTTTTACTGTAATACTATTCTTAAAACAATTTTATATACCTTTTCTAACCTAAGTGACACTAAATATCATAAATATTATCCTTGTATGCGCTTTTGCAAAATCACGGTTCCGAACGTAGTCGGATACCTTAACTTTTCAGGATAGTTCTAAAAAAAGTGTCTTGCAAGAGCGATCATATTTTTTTTTTATTTTTATATCAAAAGGCTCTTGATTCTTTATTTTCATGATCCTAATATTTCTCAAAATGCAATTCATAATAACTCAATGTATCATTAATTTTTTTTTCAATATCATTTCGAATTCAAACTGTCCAACCAAAATTGAAGTGAGAGTTCACGTATTTTTAGCTACTCCAGATCCAACCCCTGTTACCCAAAAATCTGCTCAACTCCATGATTCCACAGTCCTGATTGCAAAAACAGATATCCTTTTCCATTAGAAATCTCTAAACAACAGTTCAGATACATAGATAATTAATATTATAATTAAACCAACACTTTTCCATCCCAAATGAATATATATAAAATTCCCTTGAAGCGAAGTTTCTTCACAAAACAAGATAACATAACACTAGGATTAATCATTTACTTTTGAACTTCTATAATAGTTTCGAAAATGATGTTTGCATATCGTCGAAAATTTTTTCAACAAAACAGCTTTCGTCTTTTAAATTAAAAAAGCTTCGGAAAGAACAATTTATCCTTATTTCGGGGAAAACATAAAAAATCAGATTAAACTTTTGTTTATAGCTACCTACATAATTAGAAATACAATAATTTCTAAAACAACACTAAAACGTTCAAAAAATAACCAAGGTCTCAGCGAAAACTGTTTTCAAGTAAGTTTCTGTTTCTTTATTGCGCGTTATAATTATAACAAACTTTTTTTTCTCAAACGGTTTTGAATCAAATGCACCATAAACAGATTAACTATATTGTTTTCAAACTTTTGAATTGCTATTAATGCACAAAGAATGAAATTTTTATGCATGATTACCTTCAAAAGAGTTATTGAAATTAAAGCTTCCATTGTTTATGCGCGCGTGTGTGTACATTTATAAACACATACAATATATAAAGTAAACAATTTTCATTTGAATATGTTTGAGTTACTTTTTGGGTTGATTATACTTGCAATGAACTGAATTTTCAAAAAATACATTAAAGGAAGAAAAAATTCTATCTAATTCTATTGGATTGAAATACAAATAGAACACACATAAAAAGATTAAATGTTTTAATGTATTCACTGGCATGTATTGGTTTAATATGTAATCAGGAATTCAAAAAATAGCTAAAAACGATGTCCATTTATATCAAATGTGAAAACTTTTGTAAAGACCTCATTACTTTTTTCTCGAGTCCTTCAAATTGTGTATCTTCATGGGATATTTAGGGCCAGTATTTTTCATACTTTAGTGAATGGTCACATTATTTCTTTCTTTCAAGTATATATCTCTTCATTGCATAAAAAATCATTCGATAAAAATAAGCGAGAGTTACATTAATGTCACACTAAAAAGCAACACGAGGGCTATTGGCGACGGACCTTGCAATTTTGAGCCTCGGTTAAGTGACGAGGGCGACACCTGAGCTGACACCCCTTCTCCAAACTACCCCACCACGCCAACGGGAGGACTTTGAGCTCAACATATTAAACGTGCATCAGCCCCATCTGTAAGGTAAGGTTTTCAATGGCACCAGAACTCAAACTCACGATGCACCGGCTACGAGTTCGTGACCATAACCATTAGGGGACGGAGATATTTAAGACAAGTTGTTTTTTTTTATACTTTAGTGAACTATTATCATTTGTTCATAAGTTCATCTTTCCAACCATACACAATCATTCGATAACGCTAAATCAGAAAACATGTTGCATGTTTCCTTGGAAATGTTTATTTTCATTACTTAATACAGGGGTGGCCAACCCAAATGACCTCGCGGGCCACATATAAAAATATATATCTTTACATTAGATTTGGATCCATTGCAAACATTTGTTGGAGTGAAAATTTAAAACAGACTGATATATTATTATTGTTTTTCATGTATACAAACATAGATAGTATAATAATAATAATGCAATGATCAAAAAAAATGTTTAATTTATTTAATTAGTGAGATATCTGCTTCTCAACTCTTTCACTTAGTTTTTGCAAGTCGATCTCAATGCGTGTGTACTTGGGTATCGTAATTGATGTTGCAGATTTTCGTGCGTTAAGTTTGAGCACGATTTTTGTTTGATAAATTTCAATTTAGAAAAAAAAAAAAAAAA
>BMAV01007706.1:150018-169826 GCA_019973955.1 Trichonephila inaurata madagascariensis
TGTCTAAATAAACAAAGTCGTAATACTTTTAGTATTACGAGTTTATTCCCCCCCCCTCCCCATCATCCTTTTAACTTGTAACATTGTTTCTTAATTATTACAACAGAAATGGTTTTGAATAAATAAAACCTCAAGGATACAATAGGAGTACTAATTACTCGTGAAATACAATGCACAATACGTTCTTATCACACATTTACGTGATTAAAAAAGAATCTGAAAAATTGTAATGACGTGCATGTGTACAAACCAAGTACAATTTTCAAAGAAACTTTATAGATAAACAAACCTCTACATTTTGTATGATTTCTGTTGTAAAAACCAATTCATAAAATTAACATGTGTGTACACACTAATAATTAAAGAGTTTACAATTATAACAAAGCATACTTATTTTTATTGCATCTATAATAGAAATAAAACCCTTTTGATCCAAGGAACCAAGTGCTTTCACTCAATCCAGTACCAATACCAGAAAAACACTTTTAAAACGAATAGCATATTTAATTATATTTAATAAACATTGTTCATTTCATCTTTGAAAGTTTCATGTGCTGGTTACCAATACCAAAGCCAGATAATCACTAGAACACCTTGCATTCTCAAATTTTTATAATGAAAACAAGTTAAAAAAATATATTATGACTGGTTACATTTATACATTTAATGTATACACTCTTCTTTATATAATAGCCACATATTTTTTAAAATTCTAAATCTTTTTTTTATATTACTATACATATGAAAGAGTAACAGTACGGTCCAAATTTATAGAAACATATGCTTCACCAACATAGAATGAAACTATTTTAGAATTCTCCACAAGATTTTGGCAACATCGAGTGAAAACAATACCAACTCCTTAAAAGTGCGAACCTTGACTCCCGCAACTCTGATTAAAAAGTCAAAATCAATTAATCATCAGCCACTTTGTGATAGAAATTACTTAATTCTCATTAATACCGCGAATTCAACCTCAATAATCAAAAAGGAGTGCACAAATTATTATTCTCACACTTTTCAAATAATTAGATTTAAAAAGGGGGCAAATGGGCAGGAATAAAAATTTCAAAAACACTCGTTTACTTTCGATCATATCAAACACATATCGTCTGCGAAAGCACGGTTTGCTCCTTCGAACACAATTGCCCATCCCCTCCTTATGCCTTATCTAATACCGGTGATAGAAGGATTTCTTGTCTTGTGAAGCGAAACGCGGGATTTGATGCCATAAAAGCAATACGCCAATGATACAGCCTCGCTTTGATGTCTGCCGACACCGATCCGCGGGAACCTGCGGACTTCCGATGCGGCAACGAAGACGATCCAGCGCCGTCTGCGATCTAGCCGTCTTCCACCGTCGACCAGTCGGCATCGTTGCGCGGTTTCCTTTCGCTCAATAAATTGTAGTGAAATGAAATTAATCTGGGTTTTCATTTAGCAGGCGAGTTTTTCATTTTCGTCGCCTGTATGGAGGAGGGAGGGTGTGTTGTAAGATATAGTGCGTTGGTTTTGAAAGACTTGACATTTTTTTTTTGCCCCACCCCTTTTTTTAATATTTTTTTTTTCGTGTGTTGCTCATTAACGACAACTAATGAAAAATATTCGTCGCTTACATTTCGTTTATTTGTAGAAGAGAGAGAGAGAGAGACAGAAAAGAGAAAAAAAATAACTCTGTGGGAAAATAACTGATACGTTTAACTTAATACTTGATTTAATTCTTTTTTTTTTTATTTTGAAAAATAAATAGTAACTGAATGGGATTTTGTTCGTTGTCAGTTTAATTACAATTTGAATGTAATGAAATAGCATTTCGATTACTGATTTGGTGAGGATATTTCGCATCTACAAACACAATTAATCTTCAAGGTAGTTTTTTTTTCTCTCTCTCACTTCCTTTTCATAGTTCAGTTTACATATATGAGTTCCAAAAGGAGAATATATTTCAATTTAATGATAAAAATTATGTTTTATTTCTGTGTAATGAAATCTAAGCGTTTTTTATTTTTAACGAAATATACACGCTAAGTTTAAAATTAAAAGAACAAATTCGAGTTTATACAAACTCAACACACGTGAAAATTTTCGTTTTTTTAACAGAAAAAATAAATAAATAAATAAAACATCGCAGCTAAAATTTCCTCAGCTCAATGGATACTTACTTTTATTTGAGATTAGATTCAAAGTATTTGAGTGATCGTATTTTTAACTTATAAAATTTTATTTTCCTTTTCCATTATTATTTTGCAGTGAAGCAGTTGTGTAGGAAAATAAATCGTCTCAGCAAAAATAAATGAAAAGATTTATTTATTTTATAAATTATGTTCGTGAATGATTTAAGAAACTTACCAATCAATTCTTAATCTTATTTATTTGATTTTGTTTGATAAAGTGATAAAAAAACGAATAAGCGCATTTTTTTATTATCATATGTAAACGGTTACAATTAATACTCAATGTAATAGAAAGTTTATTTCTTTTTTTAAAGTTTTATGTTATATATTTGATACCTAGATTTCAACTAGCGCCTTTTATATTACTTTCATTTCTATTTATTTTTTACATTTATATATTAACCAGAAAATAATACATGCTCAGAATAAATACTTAGTATATAAAAAATGCTTTTTTCCCACAGAAATTTTCGAATAGGAAAACTAATATTGTTTAATTGAACTCATTTTTCCCAAATCCGTTAACTATTGAACTAAATTATATACTCATTCTCTCAATACAAATATCTTTATCATTTTAGGAACAAAAAAAAAAACCCGTAAAAGACTAATAATAAAATTACCATCAAAAGAGAAAAAAAAATTTTTTTTTTCATTAAATAGACAACAAATTAGATATTGGCTTTAAATTAGAGAATTTTAAATATTCTTATTACGCTATCATCTCTCTGCAAATGTATTTTTCAAAAGTAAAACTTCAAGACTATTAAAAAGGGTAGCATAGAGATAATGGTCAGGGACTCGTGGTCTGTGTGTCATGAATTTGAGCCCTAGTGCTACTGAAAACCAGCAGTTTAAAGGGGCTGATTAACGTTAAATCTGCCCAGTCTCAAAGTCCTCCAGTTCGCGTTTTGCAAAAGCGAAAGAGGGAGTGCTAGCTCAAGTCACTTAGTAGTTCAAAATTAAGAGGCCCGTCGCCAACAACCCTTTTGGATGAGCTTAATTTTATTGAGTATTTCACCAATAGCTTCTTGTTGTTTCAGAGTGTCGTGTAAATTAAAATCAAATCAAATCCAGACAAGACTATTAAGACAAGACAAAACTTAATTCAATGAATAAAGAAATAAGAAACAGTAGTAATAAAATGACATGAATGTGTTATTATACTTATTTAATAGGTTGCATACTGGCAACTAAACTTTTGCAGACGCGGCAGGTCCCCAAATGAGAGAGCCATTTCATTGTGGCACCATCTAGTGACGGCTCTCGCTAACAAACTTAGACGCTTGAATTAGTTTAATTCAAGCTATCGTTGGATGCTAAAT
The DNA here is from genome assembly GCA_019973955.1 of Trichonephila inaurata madagascariensis. Taxonomy (NCBI): domain Eukaryota; kingdom Metazoa; phylum Arthropoda; class Arachnida; order Araneae; family Nephilidae; genus Trichonephila; species Trichonephila inaurata. Next base: position 153,518 of record BMAV01007706.1, read on the forward strand.
ATTACAAGGATTTAATTTTTCGTATGGTACCAGAGCCAAATTGAGACAATGGATCTTTTCCATGCCACATAATTATATGACATGCGTGCCTACGATTTTCGCATCCAGAAAATCTATCGACTCCAGCCAGGATCGATCCGCAACCTCAGGTTTTCAAAGCGCGCATGCAACCTCTAAGCCAGTGCTCCGCAACCCCCGGTCCGTGGATCAAATGGTGCCGGGCCGCCTAAAGAACATTAAACTATTGCTATTTTATTTAAAGTGGTGCATTTCTCTCGGATTTACGTAACTTTCCACGGAAATCACTTTATATTCCACGTTAAATCACTTTTATTCATTTTTGGTGTAACTATAGTTTATTCTGAGGGCATATTTAAATGTAACTAAATTAAAATTGTTAAATCAAAATAATCTAAAATATAAACAATCAACGCGTCCCACCCTCAGCGGGCCGCGGTAAAATCATCAAACGTTGACCGGTCCGCAGCGATAAAAAGGTTGCGGAGCACTACTCTAAGCTACCGAGCCGACTTGTGTGCGTATATCTGCATACTTTACTATTTTAAAAATATTTACGGATCAATTTTTTTTTGACATTCTAACAACTGTTTTCAGCCTAATGTGACAATGGAACGCAATTTCAGCAAGAAAAATGTTTAATTTCCATATAGTTTCATGGCAGAGCAATACATAAATTCATTTACACTCAAACTGAGTGGCACAACAGCCCATGAGGACCAGGGCCTACTGTGCCCATCCCAGTATACGTGACCATTGGGCAATGAGGTGCATGAGCAGATGTCCCGATCAAGTGGTCAGTCTGAAGCGAGACCCCTAGTGTTTAAGTCCCCAAGTAAGCTTGGTACTCATTTATCGGCTCACTCCAGTAGAGATGAAAGGCTGAGTCGACCTTGCCCAGTCCGGGAATAAAATTCATTTTTAAAATCGGGGGAGGGGGGATGTACAGGACGAAAAAGTATGTATGTCTCCTCAGAATAACGTTAGATTAATATTGGAACTAATTAGAACATTAATACTGGAGAATTTTTCCATCTGCGAAGTGTTCCAATATTTGGAGTTCTTGTTATTAACCTGACACTAAGACGAAACCGGGGACAGTTATATTCCTGATAACAGTAATATTAAAAAAGAATACAAGTCAGACGAGACATTCAATCTCGTGATCCATTTACAAAAAGGTAAACACAGGAAACCATTAGAACTGTTTTCGCTCTTACCACACATACGAAAAAATGTATATGCATTTTTATCAGCAGGTTTGTATGTGATCTCGAGATAACACGGGGGACGCGATTGACAGTGGCGCCGACCCTCCTCAGGAATCACAAAAGACTCTTTCAGACGCAAAACACCGATAAGCGTTCCTCACAATTCATTATCGACCTATAGACAGCCAGGCTCTTGATTAGGAAAGTTGCCAATGGATTAGGAGAAAGCACTTACAGAGGAAAAAATAGAAATATCATCACCGGGCCAGCTACTGTCTCGAGATGGTGATGAAAACTCACCATCAGTGCGTGCGTGTGTTTTAATTTTTAAACATTTTTATGACAGAAATCGGTTTGAATTGAAAGGAGTATAATAAATTATTGTTGGGTAATGAATATCGGGTTTATTGATTTTTTTTTATTAATGTTTTTGATTGTGTGTCCTTGTGTATGTGTGTTTTTCGGAACGAAGATATCTTGTACTTTTGTTTGTTTTTCTGAAAGTATCGTATGTTATCGTATGATCGAAATGAGTTAAAGGTTGCAATTAAAAAATGAACGGCAAAGATCAAATTCTAAAATTTTGTCACTTATTTGAAAATATTGGTTATCGCTGTATAAAAAAAACATAAGAATCCTTCCCATTACAAAAACAGCAGTGTTCGTAAGGAATTCACTAATAAAAATCAAGCTCTAATTGTAATGATTAAAAAGGTGTCTAACATAACTATAAAACAGAGAAAACGGTTTTTTTTTGTTTTTTTTACCCCTGCTTCTATTTCGGTATTTCTAAATAATTTTTTCAAAAAAAAAAATTCTATCGAAATAAAGTAATAATCTAAATTAATTTCTTTTTCTTACAAAAATCTTTATAATAGAATGTATATTAAAAGATCAGTGGTATATTCAAATATTTTTAAGGGCACACAAAAAATTTAGAACACTAAAAAAAAATCGGTACAAAAATAAAATGTTGTGACAATTTTGTTAAATTTTTGTAATTCGGCATTTGTATGGAATAAATGCGAAAAAAGCATTTACTTTTCTTTAAGATTTCAAGTAAACTTTTTCAAGTTATTTTTGTTCGATTCGTTTAAACTCCTTCAAAGCTATGTTCATGGGCTTTTTTTAAAAAAATATATATCAAAAATCAGACATCGTTTGTGATAAAAAAATTTTTTAACATTAACATTATGTTCTGATATTCATATCCTATACCGAGTAGTTTATTTTATGCTTACTTGTATCTGACTCAATCAATTTTTTTCTGGTGTATAAAATGGGATACATATTTCATCTTTTAGACAACAACAGGTCAAAGGTAAAATTGGTTCAGGTTTTAATAATAACATTTCCAAGACAAAATAAGTTAGCATGTCCAAGATAAATTATCTAAGTAAAAAAATAGGTTTCAAAATTAACATGATGAAATGGGGGGAAAAAAAGAATACTTTTGAAAAGTTTCTAAATTTGAAGAATATTACATCATAAACAAATGTTTGCTTTACTAAGTGAAGAATTTATATGAAAATTGGAACAGTTTCATCCTGAAAATGTGTTCCAATTTTGATTCGGACTCTTTCTCTTTAGACAACGACGATCTTAACTGAAAAGAGAGAAAACCATAAACAAGTTTTTCATCATCAAAATCGTATTTTATTAAAAAAATATTTTGAGAGTATTCACATCTCTTTTAGCTATATTACAGCAAGATGCTCTTTTAAGGCAATTTATCTGTACTATAGACAAACAATGGCATCCTCAACGACTTTTGGGGGCGAATATCCGCCAAATGTGATAAATCTCCCAACCGTGTCAGCTAGGGAGAGGAGAATTTCTTAGGTTTTTATAGAAAAACTGGTGACAATGACAGATTGCGGCTCGATGGTTCAAAACGGACTCGCTTGACAAACTGAAGAGTAGTGGGGGATGTGTGATGTGTGGGAAAAAACAAATAAATGAAGAAAAAAAAAAGATGGGGCAAAAAGAATCACCAACTTTCTCTAATCTATCTATTCGTGGAAATGCAATACACTCAGACGCTCTTTTTACGCTCAGAAGTCTTGGTATTATCAGAAGTCTTAGACTAGATTTGATATGTAGTAGTTTCTGTTTTCTTAACTTTTTTCCCACTGCTCGGCAATTCCTAGAAATTTGATAGTATGCTGAGTAATTACTCTAACTTTTGAAGTTATTTGTTGACCAGAAGGGATATTTCATAACAGGGGACTAGATTGCAAGCTTAATCGATGTGTGTCTTCAGAGGAAAAGTTGCAACACATGTTGCCAAAATATTTATGGATTGAGGTTGTAATAAGTCAGAGTGATTTATGACCATGGATAAGTGAGAAGGTATGAAAAGGGGTAAATGTAACGAGGAGAGAAATAGATAAGCGACGATGGTTCTATCAAACTGCACATAAATACGATAAAAACTGTTTTTAAATTGGTATTAAATTAAATCAAATAGGATTAATGTACTACTTATTCTACAGTGCAGACAAGTACGTTTAATGAGGAAAAACTTTACTTCCAGATCTGTTCAAGTTGTAAGAGGCTCGCGCCTCTCTCGCGGACACCTAGATGTGTGGAGGGAAGGGAAGAAACACTCGACATGATCCAATTAATCAATTTATTTAAAAATGCACAAAGAAGACACAATTTCAACCAATAATGGAAAGAGAATGTCTCAATGTTAACCGTGAAAGTGGAACAACGACAGTAAAACGTGAGCGATTAGGAGACTATCAAACTTATTCTTTATCTTAATTAAGGATCTAACCTATCATCCAATTTAATCTAATCTCATTTCAATCTTAATGAACAATCGTCACTTTAAAGTTTCCTCCTAATAAGAATCAAATCACTATAATTCTAATATTATACCTTCAGTAGCAATCTCACCTGACTCGAGTATATCTTCTCTCCTTCTCTCTCTCTCAAGCTAGAAAACCTCGCCTATTTATAGAAAGTTAATTTTAAATATCACGATTCTCTTCTTCCGAAGGGTTGGTTGTGATTAACACGAATTGATAGCCAAAGATTTCCCAAGAGGATTGATTAGTTGGAAAAACGCGAAAAGATCCGTCACAAAGTTCTGCAAGTCCTTTATTTCCAATTGTTTTTTCCCTGAGGGAAAGTAAGATTTTTTTTATAAAGTGGCCTTTTTCCTAAGAAGTAATATAAAATGATGGAGAAAAAATTGTGATACCATGAAATCCGGCGTATTACGCGCATCTATGCTTTCAAGTAACAATTTGTAGTTTTTAGGTATATTCGCCGTAACGTGCACCCACTTTTATACGATGAAACCTGAAATGTTAAGTGCGCCATGCTCTTATGTGTTTTGAAGTCATTTATTCGAAGTGTTATTCCAAGGTTTTGAAAATATTAGTACATTTCTAGAACTACAACCCTTTTAGTTCATAGGGAATGTGTCATTTCTTTTAAATAAACTATATTTCGATCTATGTAGAAGTCTAATTTTGTCCGATGTTCATCTTCTTTTCATAATTAAAGCTATCATTTTTATACCTGATGTCTAACGCGCACCTGTAAATTTCGATCCATTTTTGTGTTAAAAGTGAGCGATAGCCGGATTTTACGGTAAAAATACTCAATTTCATAAAACGTAAGAATGATGATTTAGTAGTAAATAATCCATACGCGATATAAGCATATATAAAAACACACCTCTATCACCGATTTAACGCGGAAGAAATTCCTTAGAATAGAAAATATAGAATTCCTAAGAAAACCGTTCAAATCAAAATCGTCGTTTTTATACGCAAAAGCGTATTCATCAAAAACAAATTAAAATGTGCATAATTCAGTAATTTATTTGAACATAAAATGAAATTAATTTGTATTGGTATTAATTGGAATCCGCTTTTATCTGGTGTCTTTTAGCCTTATCATCAGTGTTTTGCCATATTTTCCATGGAAACATATCTTACGTATAAAAAGCTGCGTTCATATACTCATAGAAGATTCACTTCACTTTTTGTAATGGAATTTTCATATACACACAGACACACACACACGCAATTTTAGATGTTACTCAAGAAAGTGATGGACATATATACCAGCTAAAATACACATTAATATTTAAAAATATAAAATAAATTTCTAATTTATTATAAACTAAACACACAAACAAATTTATAGTATTTTGATTGATTCATATTTAACATCGCAATTCGAAGTTACGCAAAGTTTACTGGCAACGGACTTTTCAATTTTCAACCACACCCAAATGATGAGGAAGACGTTTTTGATAGTACCTTAGTAGCATGTTAATGTTTATAAACAAAATGAACTTCAAACTACTTTCAGAGTTGATTGATCGACCACTTTTAAAAACGATTTGCATAAAAAAAAGTTCTGCTTCACGAACTAACTATGTTTTCGATCAGTAAACATTTCGACAATCAGGTGTTCCATAATGAGGAGCTTCTGTTGTTAAACAAGAAACGGCAAATGACTCGCAACCAAGATACCGGTATAACATGAGATTAATAACGGTTTATTTAAATGATCAAAATACTTCCTTGTTACAAGATAGGAATTGAGAAATCGAAACAGGAATGGAAACATAAGTTTGGTGAGGGTTTTTTTATAAAGAAATTAGAAGAATCATATCATAAATGGATAAAAAGAGCTTTTTTTTTTTTTTTCTTTTTTTTTTTTTTTTTTTGCTTAAAATTATTTTAAGTTCCAAAAATCCTTATCTTCATAAACTTGCAATTTAAGATAGATCACAAATTTTTAAAAATATAAAATGAGAATGTGCATTTTCGTACAGAAACATTGTGCTCTTTTTCTGTTTCTCGCAACGTTTCTATACAGTTATGAATAAAGTAAATTGTGTTCTCTCTCTCCTCGCAGTGGCGTAACGAAGAACATTTCGACCCCCTCAAAAAGTCAAGTTTTGGGCCCCCAAGTTGGATTTTACAAAGGGAAAGGGTAGGTACTCGACGGCAGTCAGGCTTTGGACACCATAGAACCCTAGGCCCTCCGCGATGCGGGGATGTACGTAACGCCACTGCTTCCTCGTGGCCGTGACAGCCTATTGATCACAGTCATGAGCTTGTGGCTGCCGTGTTATGCAGTGGCGTAAAGTACACTCCCGCAACCCTCACGTCGCGGGGTAGGGGGGCAGGATTCTAGGGGGCCTGAAGCCTATGTTATGTTTGGCTTGTGGCCCAAAACCTGATTTTGCAGGATGGCCCTAATGTTATTCCTTACGCCGAAACATTTAGAGAAAAATAGAAACTGAAAGATCTATAACGACCCTTTATCGTTAAACATATTGGTAAAATTTTCCGCAAAGACTGATGCCATCTTTTTAACACCACACTACTAGAAATATCGGGCTCAACAGCAAAGTGTTAGAGAGAGAACACAACGGCAAAACTCATTATTAGAGTTTTTATGTATATCATACTACTGAAACCTCAGCACATTTTTTTCTCCAGAGTTTATCTTTACATTCCTTTTTGTTCGAGAAATATACTTAGAAAACTAATTTCGCCAAAACCTAGAAGCGTTTCTAAAAAAAAGACACACACGTGCGGATATTCAACCAAATCAATTAATTTCAAGATTTCTATGACTTCACAAGCAGCTGTGGTAACATAAGGTCATTTGATTACCGTATAAGCAGCGATTAGTAAGCTGCTGGCAAATACAGCACAACAAAAGCATACTCGCTTATTCAACTTTTGGCCATACTTCATACACAAAAGCTTGGCAATCTTAAAATAAACAACATTTTGCTCAGTCTATACCTCGGCCAAGTAAAGGAATGTCCCTGCTACACAGCGTCATGAGAATGTTTCAAATTGCCTCGTTGTGGCCGTCGTAAATTCACACACCGCAAGTTTATTCCAAAACAATGAGAAGTTGACCCAGTCCCTTAGCATTTCCATATTTAGGTACAGAAGAGCGATAAATCTAGTCGGAGGTGACAATAGTTTTTGAACCTTCTTTTTTCCCCCCTCTTCCATAAAAAGGAAAGAAGTCCAAGTGGATTTTTCCGTACTTTACTCAGAGGTGTTGTTTATTTTGACAGAGTTGCTGCATAAGCAATGATTTTATTCAAACTATTTCCCGCCATTTCGAATTTATAGTTCTGGGTTAAGCAAGACGAAAAGAGTCATTAGGCTTCAGAAGATAATTAATGATGAATATTAGAAATAACTCTCTTACTTTTTAATAAATTTAAGATAATATAGAGTACTTTTAAGAAACTTTGATAAGGTGCCCATAAAAAAACATTGGATAAACTTTCATACTTGTTTCTGCATTGTCGGAATCATTCCAGATAAATTTTTAAGGAGCGCCCTGTCCTTTCTATCGGTTGGATTTACAATTGTTATCTGGGTTGAAACATTTATTCGAACTCGATATAAAAAGTGTCCATTTTCCAAAAGAAAACTTTACGCTTTCTAAATATATAAAATCGTTATCTTCTTTTTGGTCATAGGCTTCATTTAAAAAAGTGACTTCAGTTTACCACAAATAATTTGCAGAAAGAAAAGAAAAAAAATCACATTTCACACAGAATGCCTATCTGTGAAAGATTTCATACGTTTTCTTTTCATAGAGTGTCTAACAAAATTTACACATTTTTCATGAAATAACATCTTTTTATTTTTGTTGTTCTACCTCTTCGTGGGGCTGCGGTAGCCCAGTGGTCAAGGTATCGGATCATGGCAGGCATGTCATGAGTTTGAGCCTAGTACCACTAAAGACCCGCCGTGAAGGGCAGCGATGCACGTTAAATCTGTCGAGAGCTGAAACGTCCTCCCGTTGGTGTGGTAGTTAGGAGAAGGGGTGCCAGCTCAGGTGTCGTCCACGTCACTTGACCATGGTTCAAAATTACGTGGTCCGTAGCCAAAAGCCCTAGTGTAGCTGAAAGGTGCGACGTTAATATTCACTCACTCACTCTACCTCTTCGTGAATGAAAAAATTTGGGATCAACGTGAGAGAGAATTATATTAACACTGCACTATAAAGGGTACTGGTGATGGACCTCGTAATTTTGAACCCCGTTCAAGTGATGAAGACGACACTTGAGTAGGCACTCCCCTTCTCTTAACTACCACACCACACCAACAGGAGGACATTTAGCCACATCAGATTTCAGTCCCCTCTATACGACGAGCCTTCATTAAGGTATCCGACTACGTTCGGAAACGTGTTTTTGCAAAAGCGTGTAAATGGATAATATTTATGATATTTAGTGTCACTTAGATTAGAATGCATGTATAAAATTGTTTTAAGGACATTATGACAAAAAAAAATTTATTTAAATACACTATTTTGGCAAAAAATTAACTAGAATAACCTTTTTTCCAAATATTCTCCTTTTGTAAAAAAATGTTTCTATTGTATTAATATTTTGCCTGTATTCCGCTCAGACCTCTGTACAGAGGCCCAACTAGAATTTTTGAAATGCATAACTCGGAAGGCGGTTTATCCATGTTTTACGAAAACAGAAGGGAGAAATTTTAAGAAAATACGCCGATAATTATTTCAAATGGTTGTAACTCTGAAAATAATTTGAATTTTTCAAAAATCATAGTTGAGCCTCTGTACAGAGGTCTGAGCTAAATACAGACAAAACATTAATACAATAGAAGCATTTTTTACAAAAGGAGAACATTTGGAAAAAAGGTTATTCTAAGTTCATTTTTTGCCAAAATATTGTATTTAAATAAATTTTTTTTGTTATAATGTCCTTAAAACAATTTTATACGGGCATTCTGATCTAAGTGACACTAAATATCATGAAAATTATACATTTATGCGTTTTTTTTAAATCATGGTTCCGAACGTAGTCGGATACCTTAACACCAGGACTCGAACCAGGAACACTCCGGTCATTTCGAGACCATAACTACTAGGTTACTGCAGTCACTTTTGAGCAACGTGTTATAAGAGAAAAGCAAGCAGCTTACTATTACTTATTTGTTTTATACTGATGATTTACGATAAACCTGGCCCTCTTTTAAAAATAACTCACGCTGCACAAACGCTATGAATACTACCATTTAATAAAATTTCTCGTTCGTCCTTACATGGAACCTTAAGCCTTTAATGTAAAACATTTTTACAATGTTATGGCCAAGACTTTTAACGACAGAGATTGGCCAGACAGTATTCAATCAAAACGAATGGTGGAGCGTAAAATAGTTAAATTCCCATATTCTTTGCTGTGATGGGTTTTATCTTTCCACAATCACACGATTAAATTGTTACCATGCACTGACTAACCATTATTTATCATCATCATCGATTCATTATATGTTAAACATCAAACGATGATGTCGACTCATGAATTAATGGTGATAAATTGCAAATTAGTAACATTTTGCTATGCAAGTCAGAAGTATTACTATTTTGTTACATGTAACAATGAAGGTGAATAACCTGTTAAACGTTGACTGACAAAACATTTAATGTTTTATGAGATTTAATACGCTTCATGATCACATACTTTTTTTAAAACTCTTTACTGCCTTAAACTATTAAACAATAAAATAGTAAAATATTCTATGATCTAGTCATAATAGGTCTCGAATGTTAAAAGAATTAACATCACGATAAGCATGTTAGATGCTAAAAATGACCAAAACATGGTTTTTTTTTCATTGCCTCATTTTAATTGTGACTTTTCTAAACATGTGTACAAAATTTCATAGCTCTAGTTACATTGTTTAGCCCGTTTTTAACACTATGTCGCAGGGGAAAACGAAACTAGAACACTGGACGACTGCATTTTTTGTAGACTTTAAATGGCTTTATCTCACTTTTTATTTTTTCACGATAATCATGTATTTAAAATGATAAGGATATTTTTATACATTCAATATAAAGTGCCAAAACTTTCTCTGTTTGTTTTTGTTTTGTATGACGATTCTGAGCATGGAATAAGAATTTATGGGAATGATTACTTTTTGGAAAATCCCCTAAGTTATAGATATAGGTGTTTTATTATTATTATTATTTTTTAATAGACACTAAAAAAATTGTAAAATTTAAAGTATCACACTCCTAATACCAATCCCATACACATAATTATGAGAAATACTTGTTCAAAAATATTAAAATTTGTTAAGGCAGTAAGAATTTTGACACCCGGTGGATAGCATATCACGCTTCAATACCACAGGTCTGGGTTTCTATCCTCGGGCTGGACAAGGTCGACTCAGCCTTTCATCCCTTCAGTGGGTTGATAAATGAGTACCAAGCTTGCTTTTTTGAATTAAGCACTGGGGATTTCGCTTCAGACTGACCACCTGATCGGAACATCTACACATGCACCTCAGCACCCAATTGTGACGTATACTGAGATGGGGCTGTTGCACCACTGAGTTTAGTTTAGTAAGAATTCTAAAAAACTGAAACATTTTTTAAAATTTTAAGATAATTTTTTTTTGTTTAAAAATTGTGTGTTTTCTTTTGAAATGTATATTTCAGATGTGTTTAAGTAGAGTACATGTATTTTCATATAAACATACAGATAAAAAAAATTGTGTATTGAGCACAATGTCCTCTTAAAGATGGTTTACATTTTTAATAAATTTTACAAAATTAGTAATAAGCAACCAATAATACATGATTATTAATAAGAATTATGTATTTTTTGTAGGACCAGCTGTTGCCTAGCATTGTACTTATGATACATTAAGTTAGAAAAATTAATATGATTAACATTTAACAGAAAAAATTACATCTTACAGTTATTATATTAAATTTTCTAGAACCATAAATAATATCTTAGATAAATATATATACATCTTAAAAATACATCCATTGTATTTAATAGCCATACCGATTAGCAATCCATTCTATTAACTTGTTATTAAATACTTTTATTTAAAGAGTTATTTTTTTTTCCTTCTAAAAAAAAAATGATACAATAGCATCAAATCCAACGCTTAATAATTATGGTATTTGAATCATTTTAACAGTTTGATATATTCATCACGGCGATTTAATTGCTATTACTTCTTTTTTCAACAGTAAGAATGTACCTTAAAATACTCACAATAGATTACAGCAGTTAAATATTAAAGAAAGAGATAAAATTAAAACGCCATTTTGGACCCCCTTTTCTTCAATAGTTCGACAACTTCAAAAGAACGGTCTCATCAATCACAATGAAGCATAAAGCAAGACTAAAGCTATGGACATCTTTACATTCTCTCCTTGCTTAAAAAGCACATAAAAAGAAGAAAAAAAAAGTGTTCGCCAAAAGAAAGAGAAGAGTGTGTTAATTCTTTCAATGGCAATAACTTTCATTTTAGACGCCTTAATGGCTCTCTTTTGTGTCGCCAAGGGGGCTACAGGTCAAATGATAAAACTGAAGGGTTGCTGATAGAATTCATGCCAGAATGGCGTTTTTATCACATCTTGTGATGACAGACGTGTCACCGGCAGATGGAGAGGGGTTAATTAGATCTTCAAAAGATGGGGTGAAGAAAAAATCTATATTTATTATTATTTTTTGTAGATTTTTTTTGCCCTTTTTTTCCTTGGTGAGAAGAAAGTAATACACGATCTGCCTGAAAAGAGGAAATGCCTGAGGGGGAAAAAAATCTGTCATTAAATCAGGTCGTTGTCAACTGTTGCCAGAACTAGTTTAATAATAATAGGTCAGTGTATTCTTTTGTCTACCACCAACGGTATGAAGAAATAGTTATCGAAAATAATTTAAGAAAGATTGCAGTTGATGAAATGTAGTTGTGACATCAGTGTCTGGAAGCTATATTCTCGGGGGAAATTCTACAAAACTTCCAAATTTTGCGTTCGAACCTTCGAGAGATTTCTCAATATTTATCTTATCTATCTAAAAAAAAATATCTCACTAAATACAATATTATATCTTATCTACAAAATCTATCTATTATCGAATTCAATCTTATACTAACAGTATACAGTTTTCGTAATGTACGCTGATAAAACCGTAAACAAATATTAATACGAAGTACTTATAAATTAATCAATCTAAATACTGATACATTTCAGAAAATTTCTAATCATTCATATTAAAATGTATAAGTAGTAGCGAAATTTATGTAAAGCAAAGAAATAGACATAATTTGAAAACATCATTAATCCTCTATGGTTTTTATATAGGAAAAAATTTACACCACTTAACCAAAATCTATATTTCAAATAATTATTATTTCATATATGAGACATTTTATTAAAGAGCTAAACACAATAGTTTTAAAATTCTATAAAGAAAATTATACAACTAAATTCACAAAAAGGGAATCATATATGTTTGTCAGTATAGCATACACAAATATCTCTTTTGTGGGCTACATTCTAAGAAACACAATAACGAAACACAGAGGGGTATCTCTAAGGTAAAAATTAAAAATGTGTTGGTCCATGGGGGGAGGGATATGAGCCCAAGCCCTTCCTCCTTGTATACTCCCCCGGTGTGTATTATGCTGTTTCCCACTATCGATTTGAAAATTTAATTTATGGCTGTCTTCGAGTAATTATAATAGACAAGACCCAAAACCGGAAATTATTTCAGAAAAGTGACTCCACCTTAAGAATATTACAGTGAAAATCGCTTAACACGAAACTGAGGGGACTGAAATATTTTTCCCGTGTTCAAGGATATTGCAAAAAAGAAACACATATTCAGCAAAATTAAATTTATTAGAGTAAATTTTATTAACATAGATATGTATATATGCATGTATTTATTAAAAATCAATGAAACAAAAACGTTCAAAAGAACTTAATGAAATTTAACACAAAATTTTCAAGTTTATTGGAAAACAAAACATTTACTGAGTTTTGGGAAAATAATCTGATATTTTTCTTTGCGTTGTCTTTTTTAGCATCAGATTGTTCGATGCCGTCCATTTTGCTGTTCATTTCTCCATTGGAATGTGCGTCTTTACATAAATAACTGTGCATACTTTACGTGATGTTCCTCATTTTGCATAATTTGAGAACAGAAGCTGCATTATTCATTTCATTTTCTTTGTCGGAATCTACATCGATTATATTTTTTGAGCTTCGAGCAAACTCCAAAATATCTTTAGTCTCCCATAATTAACGCCATACACACATCATCCTCATCTACTTCAACGAATTCTTCCAATGATACAGTAGGACAGTCCGATAATACAAAAACTTTCTCAAACTTCGACTGTTGTTTTTCGTGCTTTGCTCATTTCCAGAGAAAAAACAATTTTCGTGTTAAAACTATTTTCGTTTCGTGTTAAGAGAAAAAAATGCATGAAAATACATGGTAGTTTGTCTTGACCGTTGTATTATTTCGTGTTATCCGATATTTCGTCTTAAGCGTTTTCGTGTTAAACGTATTTCACTGTATTCGCAAATACAGTAATCTGCAAAATAATACACGCCTGCATAATGGACTGCCTACATACTTTCTCATTTGATACACTCACTAAATATGATAGGTTCAACGGATACCACTTTGCCAAGAACCCCTTACACGCACTCGCAATCATAGTTTGAAAAACTATTTTCCATTATTTACTGAAGTGACAGAGTCTGGGTTTGATTAAGTATCTTGTTATTAAATTTACTACGCAAGTTAAATCAACGTCTGGAGGAAATGTATACCAACCAGACTATAATAATAAATATAAATAATAAATAAAATGTTTATAAATATAACAAAAAAAAACTATTAAGAATTTATGCGCATTGTAATGTTATGTAATATCCCAGAATGAAAAATGACAGACACAATCCAACAAAGAGAAAATCAATTCACAGAATAATTTGCGAAAGCTAAGTATGAAAAATGACACTGAAAATCAATTGAAAAGCTATACAATTTGTGAATACTAATGCCAAACCATTGACTATACAATAAGGGACGACGCTCTTCCGCTTGAAAGCACTACTGTCCCTTCAAGGCCCAGTAGGCAATAATAAAACCCATCCAGACTAGTAAAAGATAAGTCCAATCACGTCAGGGGTTCTTTAACCACATGCATTTATAATCCCCCCCCACTATAATCTAAATTAATATTATGAGAGAGAGAGAGGGAAAATCAAAAAGAAAGAAAAACAACGAAAAGAGGAAAAATATCACTTGTTTTATTATTTCCCGCCCACATTCACAGAGTGAAAGATGTTTTTGACACAATAAATCAGATATAAGTTTCATCAAAAGAGGGGGAACCATTTTTGATTCATTTGGAAGATGCGACGGGTGCAATCTTATTTATTTATTTTTTTTATCTCGCCATCCCGAACTGATTGGATCCCGTCAAACATTTAACCCAGCCGTTACGCTTCGTGTAGTGATTTTCCAGAAAACAAGATGCTGGATAAGGTTGGAAAAACTGGAAGAAGCTTCACCAAGACAGGAGAACCATCCAAGTGGTTAGTAGAAGCACCAGCATGGAATTAGCAATCTTGTCGCGTACGGGAGATATGATTTATTCGTTCAATTATCAGTTAATCGTCTTTGTTTTTAACGTATTGTGTGAGGGATTGTTGAATTGATATGCAAGACGTTTATTGGTTTTGTGATGAGAATCTGTAAACAACCTGTCGGGGGTCCGACGTGGAGCTGTCAAAAGAGATGGCTGCCTAAATTTTACCACGTTTGTCAAGTGTCGTTTCAATGCCATAGACAGCAGAAGACACCTCTATCGTTTCACAGTCTGCAGTTCGCGAATCCTTTTATTTATTTTATCTGAGCCGTTTCCGTCTGTCAGCTGATACCCATCTAAGTTCGGTGAGTGGCATGATAGATTTTTAAAGGAAATGTTGAAATTTTTTTCCCTTGAAATTTAGGGACAGAGGGGTGTTTCCAAAGGTCTTGTCGTTCAGATCAAAGAAAAGCAGTAGAGGATGAATGGAATTGACAATTAGAATATTTTTTTTCTTATCAATTATTAGTACATATCCAATACAAACTTTTTTTTTTTTCATATAGACGTTTAATTTTTTTTTTCTTTTATGAGATATAAAAGTGTACTTTAACTAGTCTGATATAAAAACTAACTAAAGTTAAAACATCTTTTGTTTTGTGGAGTAAATCTTATATTAAAACGAATATTAAGACAGTCACTTCCTAAATATTACACCAAATAACTTCCAGTAACGTTAAAGAATAGGACAAAGATTTTCAGGTAAAAACGTATTCTAACATGAATATTATATTGTAGCTCCACTATCCTATAAAATACAGCATATTTTATCAAAGTACAAATTTTTTTCAGAGTTGATAAATTTTTTCTGGCATAGAATGTGTTTCGCATTTTTTTTCTCTCTTTTGTACTACCGTGATGTGCTAAATGAGCTGTCTCCTTCACAGGTTAAAATGAAGAATTAATTACTTTTAGAATATATTTTGAAATTTTAAAACCTCTCCATATTATAAATAGATATATGGATTGCAAATTTTCATGAAGAGGCATTTTTCTGTCTGAAAACGTGCTTCGCAGTGGATGGCAGTCTATTTTTGGGCATCTGAATTGATACACAGTCCTCAATCCCATATCTTAAAAGTCCATGATGTGGGGCTTGACTTTCGTGGAAATTCCCAGTCTGCGATGTAGCATGCAGGCTATTGGCTGCGACGGTGGAATCCGGGAGGAGGGGCTTAAGGTGGTCTTCATGTCGTGGAAAATTTTACATTGCTGAAAGCCATGTGGGTGCTCTCTCATTGGTTGGAGGTGGAAGTGAATATAGCATATGGCTGGCTGCCCAAAATGTGCTTCACGTTTAGTCCAGGTTCTCGTACACTATGCGAAGGAGGCCTTAGCTAGGATTTATAAACAGCCATCCTCTAAAGATTTATAGTTCAACAGATTCATAAGTTTATAGAAATATTTAAAGTGTATTAAGGTATCCGACTACGTTCGGAACCGTCATTTTAAAAGGCGCATAAATGGATAATTTTCATGATATTTAATGTAACTTAGATTAGAATACATGTATGAAATTGTTCTAAGGACACACATTCTGACAAAAAAAATTATTTAAATACAATATTTCGACAAAAAATTAACTTAGAATAACCTCTTTTCAAAATGTTCTCCTTTTGTGAAAAA
>BMAV01007706.1:208495-227045 GCA_019973955.1 Trichonephila inaurata madagascariensis
CCCCCCCCCCCCTTTAAAAAATTCCTGTGTGCGCTACTGTATGAGATGTTTAACATCAAATGTTGACCGAGATCATTAAGAAGCAGAATGATTCATACATTTATAATTACTTATGTAAGACTGTACGTGTGTGATAGATTAAATTGTGAAATCTATTATTTTTTTAATGTTAAGCTGTAAAACATAGGACAGATTTTTAAATATTTTCGACAACAAACTGCAGCATTGTTACAATATCTAGAAAAATTTTAAATTATATCTTGACGATGAAAACCCCACCCATTGTCGTAAAAAATACACTACTTCACTTATTAACTATTTATGCAGAAAGGAAGGAGGGGAACTAGAGAAAATTGAGGATTTAAAAACTAGACCTTAAATTTATAGTCTCAAAGGAAAATTTCTTGCAAACTTATGATTATATATATATAAATTATGAAATATATTCATAAAAATGTTTTACTGAATTGAATTGTAATAAATGTGTTTCATTTTAAGTTGTTGTTTTTTTAAAAAAATAGTCCTTTAAATTCACTTCCCCATCACCCCCTCCAAAAAAAGGGGCAGCGACAGCCACGTCGTCATGGTCGATAAACACTTGTCCGACGTCCATATCATGTTACTTCCAAAGACCCACCATGAAGTTGGGTTGATGCATGTTAATTTGTCGAAGTTCAAAGTTCTCATGTGCGGTGAGCAAGTTTGGAGAGAAAGCAAAGTTGTCGTCTTCGACACTTGGCAGTGGTTCAGAACGAGGTCCATCGCCAATAGCCCTCGTTTTGCTTTGAAATGCAATGTCAATAAATAATGAATCATTCACCCCTCCAAAAAAAAAAAGAAAGAAAAGAACTGAATTCAGGTCGAAAGCTACAGAATTCTTTAAAAGAATACCCGTACACTCATGTTCATAAAAATTGCAACACTTGAAAGACTCGTTAGAATTTATGGAACTGCACAAGGGACGTGTGGATAGAAGCAAACGAATCAAAGTATAAAGCAAAAGAATAAGATAACATGTCAAAAATCACTATTTTGTGAATACACCAAGCGTTTTTATACGATATTTTCATCAGATTTTGAATCTATACAGTAGAACAGCATTCCATGTCGCTTCTATCTGCACTCGAAATTAATTCGCATTGGCAATGGGGCGAACAACACGAACGAGAACGCCTACCGACGAAACACCAGACATATTCAAAAGGTGAGTAAACAGGTCAAGGGAGATCCTCTATGTGTTGGGCTGAAAAAGAGTCTAGAACATTCCTAGCAACATGTGGGCTTGTAAACCTCCAGAAAGGCTTTAAAGGAAGGCACTAGAACGTATCTGATAATTGGTCGTGGTTGAGATTGTCTATACTTCTTTATCAGCTATAATCGTTCTTGGTACCAAATGGCGTCTCACACGTAAACGTTGGGTGTTTGTCCAGTATGAGGTTAGATAACGCACTACGAAAGACGGCGTCCACCAGTATAGTGTCTAATGCGATGTGGCCTTCATAGTAAACCAAAACAAAAAAGTATTCCACAAAAAGGCGACTTGACGCCAATCAACACCCCAGCCTCTATATTGATGAGCCCATTGCAGCTTCAGGTGCTGACGGTTTTGTGTCAGAGGAATCTTATACAAAGGAACTCTTGCATGCAGACCACGGTGCAACAGACACAGGTCAATTGGAGCAAACAATAGTAGACATAGAACAGTGCCCCGACGTTCTTCCAGTTGTAGGGAGGAAGCTCTGCGATCTATCACTACCATATGAAAAAGGTGTCTGTCATCCAATGCTGACGTAAACTTTCGCCATTCATTGCCAGATTTCCGACTCTCTCTCTTTTCTGCCAATCTTCAGTCCACCTCTTTAACACCAGCATCCCTGTAGTTCCACTGAGCTCCAACCGAGCTACAGTTATAGGAACTTCAAGTAAGAAAAACTACTTTCACGAAGACTTATCAACAATCCTCGTTCAAACACTGAAACTCACTCATGTGGCACCCTCTGTTTTGTTAGAAGTATAACGACTTCTTATGATAAGTTATCCCCTCGCATATTTGATTATGTCAGTCGTACAGAGGGTGCTACTCAGCACATGCATGTGCTGCGACTCTAAATATTTAATCATACGAATAACACATCCTAATTTGTATTTGCTAAAAATTTTACTTCGATCACATGATTGCCTTATGGTGTTACAATTTTTAAAAACAAAAATTTATGTGTATAAATAGAGAGAGAGAGAGATTGTACACATTTCAAACGAAGCTCAAAACTAATACCTCATGCATTATGCTTCAAAAATTGTATTCGCCATCCGATTACATACATCACAACTTGATGCTGAAACAATTGTTTACGATTACAATAAGCCTCTGGTAATATTACCCTTAACCGATATTATGAGGGAAAATAAGTTATATAGATAAAACAGGAACTTCAAACGGATTACAGATTAATAATATAAACATTTTATTTTTAAAAAATTGATTAAAAAGCTTATAAATCATTACTAGTCAAACAAAAGCAGACGGACTGGAAATATGAAGGGGGAAAAAATCAGCTTATTCATTCAAGCATGATTTCTTAAAATACTTTTATACAGACTGGAAATAATTAAAAAAAATAAATTCTTTTAAAAGGAAAATATTTGATTTATAAATGCATATTACAAAATATCAAGTATTTACCCTTATATTTTAATAAACTATTCAATAAGCAGTTAGGAGCCTTAAAGAAAAAAAAAAGGCTTCTGAATTATTTTAGTTCTCAAAAATGAACATAGATGGCATCACAGAAATACTACAGAGGTAAAAAAAATAAGAAAATTTAATATTATTACAATTAGGTGTGCAACACAGATGCAACACACACAAAAAAGACATTTTGAGGCGAAGTAAATAATTTTAAAAGGTATTGCATCAATTTAAAAGAATTTATGAATGTATATTCAAAAAGGTCAAAATTCCTTTTTTAAATAGGCAACTTTTTAGAGTATCAAATCCCTTGTAAAGTCTAGCTCTCTCATTAATAGTTAAAAGATACTCTTAATTATTTTATCTTTAATTTAATTTAATACATATATTTGGTAGTCGAATACGAGAGTATACAAAAAACAAACAAAAGCTTATTTTCTAATGAAAAAAATAACCTTAAAAAGAAGCTTTTTTTTTTTACTCTGTTGACGGCAAACAAAAAGAAAACCTTCCCGCAGCACATCATCGACGATGCGCCAAAAGCAAAACAAACAAAATCGAAACAAATTACATCAGTTTCGGCCTTTCCTTGTTAAGAAGCAAACAGCACATAGCTCGTTGTGCATTTTTACTAAGAACCCCACTTAAAACATCAGGCCTTTCGCAATAAAACAGCAGCATCAAAAGTCGAAGGAGGAAGGAAAAAAAAAAGCTAAATAAAATATACGACGTAAAAATGTGGAAAAAAACAGGAGCCGTGCTTACTACTCGAAAACGCCGCAAAACCAATCCTCTATAAGTATTACGCTAATCCACTCGAAAACTCTTCAGGTCGTTCCGTCATTGGCTGTTAATACCGATAGCGCACGCTTGATTGGCTGTCTGACATTTGGTGGCTCCTCTTTACCAGGGCATTCCGCCTCAACCGACGTTTCCGCTAAAGGGGGAAGTTTTCGAGAACACTTTAGAATCTGACTCCCTGCTCCCGGAGCCGGAATTATTGCATCGGATTTTCTGGAGTAGAGACACTCGTCGAGGAAAAGATATTCGGGAATTAGTGGTGCGTGCTTCTCTTACGCTCTGAGAGAGACGCAGCCAAATGCAGCTCAACTCAACCTCTCCGGGAAATAATGAAACGAAGGAAAGAAAGAAGAGCTGATTCTTTTGTTTCAATTTCTCCACTACACCCCCTTCAATTCCCCTCATCCCACCCCCTCTTTCTCTGAGCGGGAAAAGATTCTTCTTTTTCCCGAAAATGCGCAATCTTTTTCCGTTTCGTGATAACTGCAGGGTATGAGGATGGATAAAAAAAAATATTGAAATAAATTGAATACCCGTTTATGGGACACAAGACGAGCCGTTTTTGAATAGAATAGGGGTGCAGATGGATTTAAATATATGGAGGGATAGATAGATGCGTGTATATATACACACAAACACCGAGTATTCGAAAATTCCTGCAGGTTTTCATTGACTATTTACAAGGTTTCGATTAAATAATGATGAAGAACTGTCTCAATGGTTTGAGTTAAGAGGACACTTCAAAAATCGGCATTGAAAATGAAGAGGAAGGGAAAAAAATGATAGGCCTCGAACCGTACGAAAGAAAAAGGATAGAATCATGGAGTTTAACCTCTCATGTACAACTCGGGGCATTTCCGTACATTTGAATGGAAGATACGAGAGTTGAGATGCTTAAATAGAATTAAACGGCATTAATATCTTCGAATGAATTCGAATAGGAATTTTTACGCGATAATGTGCTTTATTTTAAATTATGAATGGCAAATACTAATTATGCTAAGATATAAAGATTCGCTACTGATATTTAATGGCAAATAATTGCAGAAATTAAACGAGCTCCGTTCTTTCAAAAGCTCACATGCTATTCCATTTACTCTCACAAGAGCGGTAGAAAAATCTTCTTTCCTCAAATTTAAAATCTATTTTGATACTAAAAGTTTAATAAATGGCAACGTGAAATGAAAAGTTTGCAATAAATGTATAAAAGCTAGTTAATTATTCAAGCATACCTATTTTTTAAAAAGGCATTTTACACGTTTTGATGTGTCAAAAATTAATCTTTTCTAATTTGTTTTAAATAAAAATTCTCGAAATATAGTAATGGTGAGTCCGGAAGTGGCTTTCGTACAGAATATAAAATATGTTCACAGTCGTTAAAACTTGTTAGTCAGTATCTTTATTTTCATGAACATTCCATCTCAGGAATTAATATCACACCAGCAATTTTGTGAAGGTTTAGATCAAGTTATAAAAGTGGCGCACACAAGGGGTGAACCACGGGTCCCCCTCCATAGCCCCTGATTTTTTTTCGGCTGATGTGATAATCCTATGTATATGGTACATAAAATTTAATTAAGTATTTGTTATTACTATAATTTATTTTATTAATTAATGCTATTGAATAATTTACTTGTTATGTTTTTGTTCCCAAAATCAACAAAATCAAAAAAATATGTTTGGCAGCGTATTGAGGTATCATACGAGAATGGTGGGTTTTCAAACCTGGATCCCTCGCCCCCCCCCTTGAAAAATTTGTTTGTGTGCCAATGGGTTATAGACATACATCATCTTCAAAAAGCCTCTTACAGTGTTTATAAATCACACACATTACATTACTTAAAATTATACTACTTATTTATTCTGCAAATAAAAATGTACATATTTATAGTTTTTTAAATCAAATTTAACTGCCTTGGAATGTATTCTTTCGAAAAATATCACACACTTCAAGGTTTACAGGAAAAAAAACGAAACGGTACAACTTATTTCTGAGGAAAGCAATAGGTTTTCCAATTTACTTTCAGAAACACCTGCAAATGCTATTTGGTATTTATGTGTGTGAGAGAGAGAATGGCTGAAAATATTCGAATATTTTATAACTATTCATGATTCCAGTCAAGCATCAGAATTCACATACTTCTTTACAATAGAATAAGAAAGCAAACGTGGTTTGAACATACAAAATTCTTCATCAATTTTTTATTTTAAATTTGTGAGAAAATTATTAGTTTAAGACACATTACAACATCATCCTCCAATAAGAAATTCGTAAGATTTCATTTCTAAGACAACAAACAATAATTCTCTCTATTTTTAAGTCTAATAAAAGGAACACACACACAGAGAAGTCAGTAAGAAGCCTTTTTGCTCTAATAAGGAACCAAATCTTGTTACTATTCAATCATTTGTTCATATATATATTTTTATTATCAAGTAATATCAATGCATTTTCAAACCAAAATCCGGTAATCAACGATTGATTGATTGAATATTAACGTCGCACTGTTCAGCTACACGAGGGCTTTTGGCGACGGACCACATAATTTTGAACCATGGTCAAGTGACGTGGACGACACCTGAGCTGGCACCTCCCTCTCCTAACCGGTAATCAACGAATTCATCCACCTGTAGTTACTAAACATACAAGTTCCTATACTTACAAAATATGGAAAACGGTAAAAAGAACATTACTAAAAAAGAAAAAATACTTGCGAGTTATAAGTTGCCACACTCGGTAAGATTATTAAATCTTCTATAAGAAAATAATTACTACAGTGCTTATTGTAGTTACAGCTTATAAAATTCGGTAATGCAGTGGTAATGAAAAATGATTTGTAATGTGGGGTACAATCTTTGTAATTGTACAACAAACTAAGACATGGAGAATATCCTTAATCCCATTCTGAATCATGTCCTGAAGAAATGTTTTTACCAGCAAACGAACAACTCTAGCAGGCCAATTAGAGCATGGACAATCTATCACTACGTCCACCAGACCATGGCACAGACCATTTTCTTTACACACTAAATCCAAAATTTCTGCACAATTTAAACCGATCCGGCGGAAAGGCACTAACGAAGTAGGAGCTCTGACACTGGAGCCCCGTGACAGAAACCTCGGCCCCCTCCTCCCTGGTAATGAGGCACATCGGCGGCCCCAACTAATGAGAGGGCCCATCGGGATGAAAGGGCCCTCCGCCCAGTCCCCGGAGAGCCTGCCATGGCATTGTCTTCTCACATTTCCCCGGTCGCTCTAATTAATAAGAGCACGCGAGAACAGATTATCAGTTCGCACCGCTATAATCGCGGTTTGGGATTCGGGGGGTCGACTTATTGATTGAATTTGAGGACATTACGAAAAAAAAAATTTTATTTTTCCGCCGGCAGGTGATGATTTTTGCCACCTTTGGTGTGTACGGTGTTGTGTGGTATCAGATTGATTCAGTCATTGTTCACGTGATTGATTTTTATTACGTCATTGGTGGTTTTATTCTGTTACTTTAATTTTACTTCTTCCAGGTAGTTACCGTAAAATCCGGCGTATAACGCGGACTTTTAACACAAAAATTAAGGTCGAAATTAACGGGTGCGCGTTATACGCTGGGTATAAAAATTGAGAACTAATGAGAAAAAGATTAATAGATGACTCACATGAGATGCAATGACAATAATAATCCATCAGGAATATATAACTTACCTGAAAAGAAAAGAAAATACGATTAATTTGCATGTTATATAGTATAAAATCACACACATAAAACATAATCGCACATTTTTTAAGAAAAACTTAAAAATAATATTACATATATTCCGGCGTGAGATGGTCCAGCGTGATACGGCGGGAGTATACCATACTTCGCTATACAGACAACTTTGTTAATAATTAGTGGTTTCTCCAGGCACCTGTGTATTTTTAGCTTTTGTATGCGATTTTTCTCATAGGAAAATGTTTGTTATGCGCTTTTGTAAGTCCCGCCAAAAAATTTGTCGCTTACGGAAGAAAGGAAATTGTTGGCATCGGCTTCAGACGAATTCTTGAAAAATAAATTTGAGGAGTGTACTTTTGCATCATTCTGGTTATAAATGCAACAGTTTATCCGGTTCCGAAAAAAGTTGCGAAATACATCTTGCCTTTTCCAACTTCAGATTTATGTGAAATTGTTTTTTCAGCATTTCTAGAGATTAAGTTGAAAAAAAGGAACAGACTATTGGACGTGGAACCGTATCTCAGTTTAAAATTAACAACCGAGAAACTAAATTATGACGATCTGTCAACTCAGCATAAACAATTTCATTCTTCTCATTAATTCAAGTAAATGTTATTTATAATATAATTTTTATTTACATTTTATTAAGAATAATTTTATTTGTCTGTTCATATTATTTTACATATGTCACACACACACAAAAAAAGTAAATATATTTTCATTGTTATAAAAATGCATCCATTTTTCTGACGAGAGGACGCTACGAAAAGTATAGAAGGGCAATGCCAGTTTATCCACTGGGCGCTTGGGGCGGGCGCCCAGGGCCCCCTGGATAAGCTGAACTTTACCAGATTTCCTGGTTATAAATTTCGATCCTCCAGCGCCAAGGGGGCCTGTAGATCTTCTGCGCCCAGGGCCCGAAATGAGCTTAAATAGGCACTGAGAAGGGGTACACCTATGTCAAAACTTTGGGAAACACTGATATAATAAATAAAAAATATTACAATAAATAATACGTATAAACAATATTACAACTCCTTTATTTAATAGCTGACAGATAAATGAAAAATTAAAATAGCTATGTCTATATTTAGACTAAGATATTGCATTAAATGTAGTTGAAACTTGCATTCGTAATTTGTTGTCTGCATTTTCTCAAGTACACGTCTACTCTTTATTATTTCTCTCATTGAGGGCTTGGTCTCTCAGTGAGTCTGACTAGATTCTTACTTAGAAGCAATGGCGTACACAGACTGTGCCTTCACGGGATGGATTACATTTAAAAAATACTTAGATGGAAGCAGTGGCGTAGCTACCAATGAACTAGGCGGTGCCGTGCACCGGAGCCCTCAAACTCAGGAGGGAGGGCCTCGGATCCTGACTACCAAGCAAGCCAAATTTGCGATATTATTGAAAAGTTTGTTATTTTCAATTTTTTTCATTTTTCTATAAACTGTTACTTGAAAATAAACTTCAAGTTCTATGAAAAATTTTACCATACTTATCATTATATCTTAAAAAACCTACTCAAGAAGCAATTCCTTTCTAGTTACATTTTATTTTTAGCAACAATATGATTCATTATAAGCTAGTAGAGAGAGAGTTTCCTGTTTCAATATTTCGCAACATTAGCCGTATCTGCAACACATTAATGCAATTTTGTCCGCCCCCCCTGCTCTGCTCTGTATTTTCTTATTCATGCATATTTTTTGCATCATTTTTGTCTATCTGGATGGACCATTTTGTAAATCTAAGCCCTCTGGTGGATGAGTTCCATCCTCCCGAATAAAAAAGTAAATAGCTAGAGATTCCCTAACGACGTTTTGCAGCACATCATTACACATTTCTCTTTCCTTATAAGGTGAGTAAGTACTCCAGCACAAACGAATAGTATTGGATAAATTATAAAACTAAAATTTTGGATTAAAAAAAAAAAGAAACCTAGTGGTACGTTTAAGCACAAACAACGCCAAGAAAGAGAAGATAGTAAATAAAAATTGTAGCTTTGTATATTTAAAATATTCATATATTTTCACTTTTTTACTTGATAAAATACAACCAAGCTCGGGCCCTCTTTTTTTTTTTTTTTTTTTTTACACCAGGGCTCTTGGATACCTAGCTACGCCGCTGGTTGGAAGAACCAGGATGTAATCTTTAAGCTAAAAATTTAATACTTAGATCAGATACCCCAAACACCACTGCTTGGCAGTTAAAATGATAGTCGATCTCTATAGGACACATACCTTAAGAGGTATAAATACAGGTATTGTATGAATGAGATGACTTCACCACGTAATACCAAAATATAAAACAATTAAATATATAATGCAAATATTCCACCCTTTTTTATTCTGTAGGTTATTTTCCCGCACTTCCCAAGCATGATTCAATAAGAGTTCATGAAAAAGCATATTTGATTGATTGACATTATTCCAGTACAGTAGCGCACACAGGGATTTTTCAGGGGGATTCGGGGTGGAAAGTTCACCATTCTTGTATCATGCTATTTTTGATTTTGTCGATTTTCAGGAACAAAACACAGTAAAAAACTAATTATTGAATAAATAATTAGCATTAATTAGTAAAATTAATTATTAATAACAAATATTTAATTAAATTTTACGTATTATATACTTAGAATTATAACCAATCGGAAAAAAATCAAGGGCTTTGGGGGGGGGGGGTCCGGACCCCCAGGACCCTCTTGTGTGCGCCACTGTTCCAGTATATAACAACTTTTGAATAATAAACACTATTGCTTTCTTCAAACAGGTAAATTAAAAATAAATTCAATTTTTTACCCAACTTGTCCAGAGAAATTATAACAAATCATCTCTCCCTTCAATGGAAGTGATACTTTAATGCAAGTTACGTGTTATACTTATTAATTTGACTTTTATAAAAATACTAGCTGCATGACTCGGCGTTACACGGGCTTTTTCGAGTGTATAATTTTATGCCTGTAGAAATTTCGTTTTCCCTCTCGATGTCATTACTTCCTGGTTTGTGTGTGTAATTTCTATATTTTATCATTAAAATTCCCTTTTTCGAAATTTCTTCCACGTCTTTGTCCCGTCGGAAGGGTCTGTTTCCCCTTCATTTAGCCCAGCGTTGCACGGGCATTTTCCAAGAGTATAACTTTATCCCAATAGAAATTTCTTTTTTTCCCTCTCGTACTTCTGTGTGAGGGCGTATGAGCGATCTGTGTGATTTCTATACTTATGTCATTAAAATGTTCTCAAAATGACATTTGTATTTGCTGCATTTGTATAAAAATATACAAATGTAATTTGTAAATGAAGTACAGATAAGAAGATAAAACATTTTTAGTCAATAAGCACAATAAAAATTTGTAAAGTGATAAAAATCCAAAATAAATTGCTTCTTAACACCTATACATTCCCAATAGATACATGAACTAAAAAAATATGTATTTTGCTTTGTCTTTTTATGATTAAAGTTCAGTAAAGTAATATTTCTCCCAATTTCTACATCAACCAATATTTTTGTCACCTTGGGTATAAAAATTACGAATTATATAAGATAAGCATAAGAATTAGACATTTATTAGAATTAATCTGAAAGTTCATTACGGTAAAAAAATATCTTTTTTTATACGCCACAAATGTGTCTTGTTTGATACATCTTCACATCAAGAAGCCCTATTTTAAGAGCTTACTAGACTGACTCGTTTTTTTTTTTTTTTTTTTTTTTTTTTTTTTTTTTTTTTTTTTTTTTTTTTTTTTTTTTTTTTTTTTAAAAGAAAATGAATATATTTTCTACGAATTCAACCAGCAATACGCAAGAAATTAAATATCTATCCATACAGAAAAAAAAATGACCTAGGTTTTTCCTCACTTTAGAAGAATTGATATTACTGCCTTAAGGCTGGAAATAAATTTTATTTTACAAACAAGTGACCAGCACAGAAAATTGGAAGATGTTGTTTTTAAATAGCTTTTCCTTTTTGCCAAACAACCAGTCATGTATTTTCAGGGCTCGTCATATGAATATCAAATGGCATTGTCCATAAGGAAACTAGCTTGTTTTAAAATACATTTAACTAGTTTACATTTTTAAAGTAGAAGCTAGTTAATGAGCCATTCCGCAGTTCAATTTTTCAAGTATTACGATAAGATATAAAAGATTATTGCACATGAATGGCTGTCTAATATGCCTGTGTCTTGAATTTAAGTGTAACTAATTAACAGATAAGTAAACCTGAATGGTTAATTTATCTCAAAGATATGTTAATAAGTCAAATAATCAGTTTGTGTAAAGTATAAATTAAGAATGAATGATTCGTTATCGTTTTCACTTTAAGGTATCCGACTACGTTCGGAACCTTGATTTTAAAAGAGCACATAATTTTCATGATATTTAGTGTCACTTAGATTAGAATACATGTATAAAATTGTTTTAAGGACATTATGACAAAAAAAATTATTTATATACAATAGTTTGGAAAAAAATTAACTTAGAATAACATTTTTTCAAAACGTTCTCCTTTCTTAAAAAATGCTTCTATAATAATAATATATTTTGTGTGTGCTTATATAAAGTAGAGACTTCTTTCGAGAGTCTGAACTACGATTTTTGAAAAATTCACATTTTTTTTCAGAGTTATCACCCATTGAAATAATTATCAGCGTTTTTTTCTTAAAATTTCTGTTGTAGTAAAATATGGATAAATCCACTTCTAAGATATATATTTCCAGAATTCTAGTTCAGCCTCTGTACAGATGACTGAAATATATACAGGGAAAATATTATTATAATAGAAGCATTTTCCATAAAAGGAGAATGTTTTGAAAATGGGTCATTCTATGTTCATTTTTTGTCAAAATATTGTATTTAAATAATTTTTATTGTTATAAAATTCTTAAAACAATTTTTATATACGTTTTCTAATCTAAGTGATACTAAATATCATAAATATTATCCATTTATACGCTTTTACAAAATCACGGTTTCGAACGTAGTCGGATACCTTAACTATGACTTGTATTCACCAAGAGGGGGTGGAACAACCGGTAAATAATCATTAAATAATATTTTAACATTATCAAGATTCAGAAGGGGAAAAAAATTGAAGAAGCTGTAATGATAGTCTTTTTCACACGCTCATTTTTAGTAGAAATGGGATTATTTATGCAAACTTACAAGGATATTAGCTAAGTTAAAAATATTTAAATGAATACACACAAGCACAACAAAAATGAAATTAATCATCACATATCTTTAAAAATATATATATTTATTAGAAAAATGATCATTCGTTTGCTAACAGGAAGGTAGAAAAAACAAATCTTTACTCTATCAGAAAATATCTCGAGAAAAAATGTCAATGGCAAATTTAAATAACTTTCAATACTTTTTTTAAATAGTTTGCGAATTCTTTAAATTGAATATTAGAAAATTTTCTCTCGTCCATTTAAAATCTCAATCAGCTATTATTCATTAATTGGTATTGATGTTTGGTATTTGTACAATTTTTCCAATACCATTACATCAAAGTTATTAATAATCGTGGAGTATCATTTGCCACTACCATTAGATAATTGAAATGTTTCCATTTGCAATACATGATTTTTCAAATTCCATCGTCGGTGATTATGTTTGGAGGATATTTCATTCATTAATGCAAATTAAGTATAACTTAAATTGAAAATTTGGGGAGGGGGGAATTTAATTAGAATTCCATTTACAATTTTCACGCATATATTACGTATAGATGTATATACAAGAAGAATTCTTAAAAGCGGCTGGTAAACAATTTAGAAAAGAAATTGATTTTATATGGTAAGAAGCACAGATTCAGGAAATTCTTCAATACTTCAACACAGATGTGGCCAACCCACGGCACGTGTGCCACAAAAAGGCACGTTGGAGTTGTAACCTTGACACGCGAAGATTTATTGAAAAATTTTGAAAAAATTAACCATTTTTTAAGATTGAAATTTTTAAAAAGATAAGTAACCATTTTTTACAATTCTATTGAAGTGGGGTTATCTCAGACAAAAAATCCTCCAAATTTGGATTAAAATATGTTTGTGAATAAATATTTTCTGCAACGAACATGATAAAATTAATTTCACTCAAAACTATCTGAGGTGCACCTATTATAACCTAATTTTGTCAGCATCTGTAAGAGCTAATCTTACTATAGATGACTTGGTAAAAAAAGGCAGCAATTCACAAAAGTCACATTAAGTAAATACTGAAAGTTTAACAATTATTTTGAATTAAATTATTCAAGTTGCTCATTTTTATTTTATATCTAACCTAATAGATTGAACTTGCAAAAAGGTTTAATTAACAGTAAAACCTAAATTTGTACTTTCATCTTATTTATTATATGACTTTTAAATTTCGACTGCACAGACTTGCATTAAAAATCTATTTGCGTAAAAATCCCTAAGTCTATAAGTAACATTTTTTTACTTTTGCATATTTGTTGGTTGAAAAAGTCGTAAGTGTGGCACGCATAATTATTTTTTATAAAATAGTGGCACTCTTCTCAAAAAGATTGGCCACCCCTGCTACCCTCCAAATCGATATACATTGGGGGGGGGGGGGATTGTTTTAGTTTTGGATTAAATTATCTTAGAAAGCAAGCTTTTAAAAGGTGTAGGTTCCAATATTCCCTAAGATTCAAGAATCTCTGAAGAGTATTTTAATATGCAGTCCGATTTATATTAAAACCGCTGCACGGATGTATTTTTGTACCATTTATCTGACGAATTAAAGACATGGGCGTGTTAGAATACTTTACTCAACATATAATCTTCATTTCACCTTGCATGTTGTTGCCATTCCATCCAATTTAAATATGCGCGATCAATCACATCCGGAAAAATTAATTACTCCGTACAAAAATCCAACCTACGCAACGAGGATTACATCAACGCTGAACTCGCGCAGCACCGCAGGAATGGCATAAGAATTTCAACAAGATCGTTATAATTTGAGGGAGATGGTAGGCGTGTATCCAGGTACTCGAAGGTGAAGAATCAAAAAAATATAAAAAAGAAGAAAACGTCACTGGAATTGGCGGGAAACCGGACGCTCCCTGGTCGTTTATGTATTTATTCATTTCCCAGCCGTTGGCAACGCGAAAAGCGCGCCACCACGCTGCGTTCGAATCGAAATGACACATTTTACGATTTCCACCGCATGTTGTGAGCTAATTTTATGATCCTCACGCACACAAGATAACGGCCCTTGGAAAGCGAAAAAGATAAAAATACGTCCATGTTTTTTGTTCGCTTTGGCACGTCTTTTTTTCTAGCAATGAGTCTGAGCACAAATGAAGAAAAAAAAAGAGACGTTTGCCGGTAGAACCAGATAGCATCGGTTTAGAGGTGATTTATTGGTAATAGACAACTTAACAACTCGTATAAAAAGATCGTAATTCGTCATTCAGCCGCTCTACTTGATGCTTTTATTAGTTTCTGATTATCCTAGTATGAGCTGGCTTTGTTAAAAGCATTCTAACATCTTAACGAGATTGTTACTATGTAGTGAATGCGATGTTTTAGTACTAGTACGGTGCGCTGTTTGAGTTTCTCTCACAAATAATTCGTCTTACCTAGCGGTAATGGATTCTCGGCTATTGTATGGCTTTGTACGTAAAATTGGAATGCTTTCAAAAAAAAAAGGTGAGAACTCGAAGGTAGATGCTTTAGAAGCTATTAATAAGATTAAGTGCTATTGCAAGCAGACATCCACTTTTAAACTGAAAAAAGCAACGATTGTTGGCTTACTGTTGAAAAAAGTTAGGTGTAAACAGTCTCGCACACCTTTACCTAAAGAAAGAACAATACTACCGTAAAGAAATAAATGATGAAAATTGGTTTACGGCTAAAAATTACAATGTATTTGTTGAGTTAATTTATTTTTTTTTAACTATCGGGTGACAGCCCGGAAGCCAACTTCAAGGGTGTCTTCATTAATGTTAAAGTATTCTGAACACTTTTCTCTTTAAATATAACACTAGAACATTAATATTACATTCTGACCTTAGACAGAAGCATTATTCGTAATACTTCTCATTTATCTATGGGCCAATCTATTTTTTATGGAGTCAAATGTGTTTCATACTTCATAACCCTACACTGCGATGTGCTAAACTGTTATTTACTTTTACATGTATCAGTGAAAAACTGTGCATTTATGGAATATTTTTCTAATTTTTAAAGACAGTATTATAAGCATACATATTCATTTCGATGACGCGAAATTACCTAAAAATAGAAACATGTTTCTGAACATGAAAATATGTCCCAAGTTTACGTTAGGCCATTTGGTAAAGTCAGGCTCAATGTTACAAATTAACGCTCTAGTGATTCTGCATTATATATTTACTAGTAAGCCGAATTTCCCAGCAATACTGTGTGTGAATTATGTAATTTCGGTTATAAATACTGTTGAATGAAGATATTACAAGTATGTGTTAAAAGTGTTTACCATTCTAAATTTTAGTAACATTAAAAATTAGGTGTTCAATTAATTACGTAATATTAAATTAATTACGTTTATTTATTTGTACGAAAATAAAAATAAACAGTTATCAAAAGGAAATAATTTCGAAATAAAGAAAAATTTCATTTCAATTTGATTTTATTTTTATTAAAAAAGATATCCAGAACACAGAAGCAGCATGCTTTAAATCCTTTTGAAGAATTCTTTAAATAAATTGAAAATAAGAAACGTTTTTTCTTCCTCTAAGTTCTTCTAATCTGTGATACGCCTTAGCAGCAGAATTTGTTTCTCGTGGGCCGCGAGTTTGACACCCCTGCTGTAGTAGATTGGAGAGGGGGTGTTGTGTCCACATATCGTTACTTGGCTGTGGTTCACGTTTAGGAACCCTGGCGTCAATAGCCCTATTGTTTCTTTATATAGTGCAATATTGATAAACACTCACTCACTCATTTTATAATTAACAAATGAATAATTGGAACGAAATCACAGTCCTAGATGTGTTTTTTAAAAACTATTAAACGTCTTTTGCTAACGAGCACAATACTCTCCTTTTTCATATAATATACTCCATAAAATTTTATAAATTAATGTACCATGTAACTCGGTGTATAACGCACACTTTCAACACGGGTGCGCGTTATACGCAGGGTATAAAAATGATAGCTTTTCAAAAAAAAAAGAAAAAAGATGACCATTGAAAAAATTAGGCATCTACATATATCGAAATACTGTTCATTTTATGCATACTTAATGAACTTAAAGGGGTGTAGTTCTAGGGTGTAGTCTTAAAGCTCTTTGATGCCTTGGGTCCCTAAGCAAAAGCAGGCTCTACCTGAGATTTTTAAAAGTAGACAGTATACAGCAGGGGTGGCGAACCTTTATGGATCAACGTGCCATTTTTTCTAAAGAAATACTTAATGAGATATTGGCGTGCCGTCAAATAAGTTTGATTTGTGATTATTGGGAAAATAATAAAACTAAATACTAACAACTCAAAACTCTTTATTTACTACAATAAATATGTTTTGTACTGTGTAGTAGTAAATGTTTTAGTAAAACGCGTAATTCAATTTAAAGTAGCATTAGTGTGACTTCTGTTACTGCAAATTAGATGACAAATAACTTAAATAAAGAATTGTAAGATATTACTTTTAGCAGTATGCATGCTGAATTGGAGTCATCTACCAAAAGGTTTCTTAGGGAGTCTTTAATGATATTCATCTCTGAAAATAATGACTCACAAGCATAGATAGATGAAAATATGGTTATAATGGTATATAAGCCTGCTTCTTCAAATAGTTAAATGTGTCTGGAATCAAATCCCCACCACCCCGCGACCGATCACTCGCAATTATTCGTAATACTTCATAGTGAACTTTGTTATTTTAAACGGTGGAGTACCCAAAATATTGTGTCGCGTGCCATTGGTTCGCCATCCCTGGTATACAGCATGCGTTGTCAAATACTCGATCAAATGGTAATTTGAAATAAATAAATGTTCACGATTCACAATCTCAAAAACCTGGGCACAAACCGGATCGACCAAAGGCCGCATTTCGACTAAATGAGTCGAATGATTATTTATGGTATTAGGCGTAGGCTTAGACATGGACAATGGTCATCAGATAATAACACAGTCTTACCACTTTTGCCAATTGACATGCAGTTTGAAATTCCCTGTTTTTTTGAAGCATATGTACGGGAATAGTATCTGACCACTAACATTATCTGGATTATGGTTTTATTAAGACGGAGTCGCGAATGAGATGAGGCCCCCACCGAGGACGAGGCCCTGGGCCTATGCCTTAAGACGTCCCTGTCTAGAATTATACTATTTTTTTTTAAAGCCTGGGATGATACCTCGAATAAATGATTTCAATATATAAGAGTACTGCATATGTGCATTTTATAAATTTCTTTGTAAAAAGTGGGTGCGCGTTATACGGCGAATACACTTAAAAAATTTTTTAAAAAAAATGCAGCTTTAACGTATATGTACACGTTATAAACCGGATTTTACGAAAATTTATGGTTTCAAAAAATTTTTCCGCTTCACAAATTATTTTACTCCAATTATACACTAAAGTACATCATTAACACGGTGTATACACACACCTAATTCTCATACCTTCCAAAATTCTTTATAACATAACCTCATTTCAGAGTCAAATTTAACTGTCCTTCCACTCTATTTCTGAAAAAATTCGGTTGTTTTTCCTCCAACAAGTTCATAATTTACACGATTTCAACGGCTTCTCAATAACAATATTTTTCTCAGCTTTACGGTTTTAATCTCCCCACTAACCCGAATCCTGCGTTCACGCTGATGATTTTATTTACACCTTGTGATTATTTTTCTTTTCCCGAAACGAACACGACTGAGAAATCCTTTTTTAACTTCACTTCAGATCAGCATCCATTCGTTTGACATCGAACAATTTACTCAGGAACAAAGCATTACTCACACCGCAAATACTATGCAAAGTCATAAATTTAAAACAGCAAACAAAAAAATGCAAAGAGAACGCCTTAAGCTCGCGCCTTAGCCCTTATCTATCTTTTCACTCTTCTTTAATACGGCAAAAAATAAACTTGTCAGGCAGGATTATAGCCGTGAAATATTCCGCTTTAAATACAGGTGTTGGGGGCCAACAAAGAGACGCACCTGAAGCTCTGAGCACAATAAACCATATTCGACGAGAATTATATTTCCCCCTCCCCCTACACGCAAGCACGTGCGATATGTTGACACTGAATCAAGCGATGTCACTAAGGGCGTTACAAAAGGGGGTC
Source organism: Trichonephila inaurata madagascariensis (assembly GCA_019973955.1). Taxonomy (NCBI): domain Eukaryota; kingdom Metazoa; phylum Arthropoda; class Arachnida; order Araneae; family Nephilidae; genus Trichonephila; species Trichonephila inaurata. The sequence goes on from BMAV01007706.1 coordinate 226,973, forward strand.
ACCCTCCCCCTAATAGAGAAATATGAATGGAGTTCCAGAATTAATGGGATGTCATGTGTGATATTCCCTACTA
>BMAV01007706.1:263281-274253 GCA_019973955.1 Trichonephila inaurata madagascariensis
AACTCAACATTGTAAAAATAGCCAAAGCACCCTGCATTAGATAGTTGGGGTAACATGTTTTTGTTGTTGTTGTTGGAAAACTTTTTCAAGAATCGATGGAAAACGGAGGGGGGGGGGGGGCCCATCCATTAGTAGAAGCTTGGATAATGTTGAAAATGACTTAAGGGTAATTGGAGTAAACTGATAGAGGGTTATTGCATCAGATAGGGCCCTGATCTGCAACAGGCTGTAAGCGTTAAAAAAAAAGAAAAGCGTTATAAATTGTAAAAAAATTATAGCAATAGTTAAGTGACTATCATTCTGTTTTTCAAAATTCGTTCATTCCTAATGAATTTCAACTGCTATTTCCTTTGTTTTAAATAATTCTCATAAAATTAATCAGTAATGTTAAATTCTACGCAAAAACAAACTCAAAAGTACTCATTAATTTTACAGAAAAACGCTTGATAATAAAAACGATGACAGTACAACTGGCCAATTAAAATCTGAGCAATATAATAAAAATTAATTACTGACAGCATAAAAAAAATTATTGATTGCAACATTTTTAAATAAAATTTCGTCGTTTTCCATACCCAGCATACATTTAAATGAATTCATATCAGATTGACATACACATAGGTAAACAAAATATTAATAACTTTCAAAAAATTATTCCCAGAAAGAAAGTTTTTAAAAAAGTTAAAAAGCTTTAAAAAAAATTCTTTTACTATTTTGTCAGGAAAATTCATGTTAAAAATAATTAAAAGAGAAAGAAAGAAAAATTGATAAATCAAGCAAACGCTTCTTTAAAAAAAGAAGCATCTCCCTTTAGCATTAAATTACAGTTGAGATTACATGTAATCACAACTCTTACTTCGAAATAATATTTTTTTTAAAAAAGACCCTTAAAGAGGTATCTAGATATATTTACAAACAAGATACTTCCACTTGCGTAATTCTTTTTAAAATTAACTCTTAAGTAATTTAATTTAGTTTCAAAATCATTTTTTGCTGATATTACTCACACTTTGCCACCTAACACAGCATTAATAAATCATTGGGAAGAACTTTTTTTTGCGTCACGACGCAAATAATTGATTCTGAAAAATAAATGCTGACTTTTTGCACATAATTGAGCAAAATGTTTAAGTACCACTTGAAATTCATTAAATATGTATCAGCAAATAGTGTAAGGAAAGAAACAAACACCATCTGAAATGCAAATAAAAATTCACTGAACAGTCGTTAAAAGAGAGCCATCAGCTGTACGCACCAATTTCTTTTTATGTAAACCTACAGCATAAAAAGACATAAATTTCTAATATGCAGCCAGCTTAATATTGCATTCAAGAAGTTTTCTATATTTAATTTATATGACTTCTTTTTCTCTTGTTTTAAAGTGCATTGCTATATTTACAAACCATATAATGATAAAACACAATTAAGATATACGTTTTAATTCATAAATGCATTTGTTTAGTATGAACTACAAAATAGGAAATAGTTAATTAAAGTTGTAATTAAGTTTACATTATTTTAAATAAAAGAGGCGACGAGAGATAATTATTTTTCTAAACTAAAAAAAAACAAACTGCCCTTTGTTTTGTACTCACACAAAAAGCACAAATTAATTAGACATCTATTTACTTTTATCAAATAAGTACAAGAAGCTTTATTGAAATTAAATTCATTTACAAAAGAATAATATTTTTTTTTCCATCCCAGGTAATTATTTGGTTTATTTCTTCCGGATTCCATTTAGATTATAAAAACGAAACTCCAATGCATCGTCATTAGTTTATAATTACTTTAACAAATAACACAGCGACAATAAAAATACTTCTTATAAAAGTCTTTATTTATTTATTTAGGTGGGCCACGCGCGGTAGTTCAGTGGTCCTGATCAGAGGTCGCCAAAGTGGTGATCCGCGAGAAAATTTTGCTGGTCCGCAGAAAAATGAGGAATATATACTCACTCATCCCGCTAAGTTATGTTTTAAGATACATTGAATGTGTGTTCTTAGATCACAATTTTTTTTTATAAATATATTTGACACTTAAAAAACAACCTATTAGTAGTCCGCGGGATTTAAATTATGAATTTACTGGTCCGTGAGGTCAAAAAGTTTGGCGACCGCTGGTCATGATCACGGACTCGTGGCTGGCGTGTTATGACTTCAAGCCTAAGGCCTGTGAAAACACGCTGTGCAAGGAAGCAGATGTACGTTAAATCTGTCGAAAATCCAAGTCCTCCCGTTGTCGTGGTGTGGAAGCGCGAAGAAGAAATGCTAGCTCAGATGTCATCCTCGTCACTTGATTACATGGTTCAAAATTACGAAGTTCGTTGCCAATAGCCCTCGTGTTGCTCTATATTGTGATGTAAATAAACCCCTCACTTTTTATTTATGTGTCTAAAATTAGCCCGCTGGCGAGTGGTAGCGTATTGTGCTTCCACACCACAAGTCCGGGGTTGGGAAAGGTCGACTCATCCCTTCAGTGGGTCGATAAATGAGTACCAAGCTTGCTTGGGAACTAAACACTGGAGTTTCTTGTCAGACTGAACACTTGACCGGAATATCTGCTCATTCACCTCAACGCCCAAGGTCACGAAAACTGAGATTGGCACAGTAGGCCTTGGCCCTCCAATGGGCTGTTGTACCACTGACTTCTAAACACACATTCTAAAAATTCTTGACACATTCTAAAGATTAGTTTTTTCCCTCGGGTCTCATTATTCGTAAGAATGAATAGACAGAAGCATGCGGGCCCTATATAAATTACAGCATATGCATCGTAAATTCCCATAGACACAACCTGCAAAAAGTCTATTACATGCAATAAATATTTGAAAGTATGAGATTATATGGGAGGTACACCAGCAACCCATCTTTTCGGGGAATATTTGTTTTTGCTTTATAATAAGAAATAACAGATTATATATACGTATATATATTAATAAAACAATTTAATACTGACCACGATAAAGTCTAGTAGTCTGGACATTGGACTTATAGTCCGTGATGTTTTAATTGAGTCTAAGTTTCACTCAAAAAAACACCGGGTAAAACAGCTGATACACATTAAATCTGTTTAGGCTCAAAATCTCCACGTTGACGAGGATATAAAAAGTGAGGTATCACCTCAGGTGTCGACCTCGTCATCTAATCGAGCCGTGAATTCAAAATTATCATATGTACTAGCCGTGGAGCCGAATGGTATGGAGCAACAATTTTTTAGATGAGCCTCGTGCACCACTCCAAGATCCATCGCATAGAACAGATAATGCACATTCAATCTGATGATGCTCTGTCCCTACGTTGGTTGGAGTGGACACGAAAAGTGAGGTATCACCTCAGTTGTCGACCTCGTCATTTAAATATGGTTCAAAATTATCACACGCACTTGCCGTGGATAGAGATCATTTATCTCTCAGAAATAGATAATCGGAAAGAATAAGAAATGAATATTGCTTTATTGGTTTACTCAAACAGATTGTGTGCCCAAAATACATCAAAAACGTTGGGACCCATCATAACTTGAAAGGGTTCATATCCCCATCCTCTACTCTTAAAAGTGAAGAATGAAATTTATAATCATCCTTAATAATTAGGACATTTGATTATTTTCAGAAATTGGTTATTGGCTTGATAAGAAACGATTGCGTGTAAAAAAATCTCATCAAGTATTGAATAAGAAATTTTAAATTGAATATCTAACTGATAAATTAATAAGACTCTCAACGATAAGTATATACTTCAAAATGATATAAAGATATTACGTAAAGAGTTCCCAGATAACAAACATAGTGCAAAAGGAATGTTGGGGTTGTTTTTTTCTCAATTGAGCATTGTACTCTCAAAATAAGCATCTTATTGATAAGAGATATCATTGTCGGCTTTCATTCAAAGGCCATTTTTTATAACTATCTTTTCTTCGTGAGATTGATTTAAGGGAAATGACAGGGACTTAATCTAAGGCTTTATAAGTTAAGACAAACAATTTAAATAAAAATGCATTAGGAAATATTCAAAAACCTTATGCTCCATTTGCTGTATGAAAATTTATAACTGCTTATAAATCTATGATTTTTTTCTAATATAAAAAGTGTAGTAAGAACACCACTAACTAATATAAAATATAAATTTTATTGATAATAAAAAAAAAGAACTTTGTTTTTATAAACAATGAAAACAACAAATTCGCTATGTAGTGATAATTTAAGAGTTTAAGGAAAAATCTCATGATATTAAAAGGAAAATACTGTTCCGAATTCTGTGTAAAATAGTGTAAATAATTTGTATTTGGGATGTGTAAATCATGTATATTACTCTATGTTATATTTATTTTATGTTGAAATTGTAATATTCACAAGCAATGCCGTCCCTTACGTTATGATGTTGATTCAATGGGAGCGAAATCTTGGCGATAGAGCCAAGTTGGCGTCATTTTTAGTGATCAAGTTGGCGACTTCGCGATCGTGTTGGCGACCATTTTTGGCGAGTTCGGGATTCTCTGGATTCTTCTAGAAATCAGTAGAGAAATCCACTAATTTCAAGATCTATGACGCAAGCGGGTCTTTCTTGAATGATCCGCGAAGGATATAAATAGAGAGATTGCTCGCCAAAAGTGAGTCAGTCTGTTTTTGACTAGCGATCAGTTAGTATTGCTTTGACTGTTGAAGTGATTAGTGATTACTTCGGCTGTTTGAACGAGTGATTACTTGTGAATAATCTTTTGTATACGTGTATTTTAGACACCGATAATTGTGTCTGCGTGCTGTTGAAGGTGTGAAGACCTTCTGAGATTTAATTTGTGAATATTGCTGCTGAACCCTGTATTTAAAGGATTGGATTTTCTACAATAAATTCTCATCGCTCTTAAAGAACTGTCTTGTTCTTTGCGACTGATCGGCATAAAATTCTCGAACCCCGGATCTACGTAACAATTCATAATGATTTTTCAGCGAACAAAAATATCTTGTACAACATTTTTAAGCGCTATTGAGGAGAAATTAAGTTTGAAACTACAGTCGGACCTCTATTTAACGGAGTCATTAAATTCCGAAAAAATTTGTTAAATGGAAAGTTCGTTAAATAGAGATTCATCTTTTAACATACTTTGTTCTGGTTTCCAGGGGAAAGTTCGCAAAATAGAAAAGTCTGTAACATAGTTGTTAGTAAAACGGAGATCCAAAAGTATTTTCCCAATTAATCAGAATTTATGCATCTATAAAAGACTTATAGAATAAAAGTCTTTCTTTCTTCAAAAAAGGACAGAAAAAAAATGAAGAGAAATTATATAAGATGAATCTTCGAGAAAAGAGAGGCTATAGTCACACTTGTTGTTAATAACAGTAACAACAAGTGTGTACAAAGCAGCAAAAGAGCCCTCCAGCGACCACCCATCTTTTGTTGAGACCATGTGAGGAGAAAATGTGGTCGCTCTGGAAAACCATCCATGTTCTTTGTTTATTATTTTTATCAACGATATATGTTGTCTTTGTATGTATAACCTTAAATAAATAAATAATTGTTACACCATAAGAAACTTCATTGAACTCAATCCCGATTTTACCACTTTTAATCAAATCTTTAATGGCCTACTCTCTACAAGACTAAGTTATCTAGGGATTTTACACAGGAAACAATAAATTCTCATTTTATATCAGACAAAAATTCATAATTTTTCAACAAAGAAAGTATAAACATAACACTTTATAATGAAAGATTTATATAATATAATTATTTAAGTTTTTTTTATCAGTTTTTTTTAGGATAATTATTTTTAGGATTCAACAGTCACAAGATAAATTAATGTGGTTTTGAAATGTAGTATTTTGGCTATCGGCAGTGGCACACACAAGGGGAAAGGGGAGGGGGTTCTGGAGCCCCCCAAGCCCTTGATATTTTTCCAATTGATTGTAATTCAAAATAAATAGTACGTAAAATTTAATTAAATATTTGTTTTTTATGATTAATTTTATTAATTAATGCTAATTATTTATTCAATAGTTAGTTTTTTGTTCCTGAAAATCGACAAAATCAAATAGAGAATGATACAAGAAGGGTGGACTTTTGCCTCTGGCCCCCCCCCCCTTTGAGTAATTCCTGTGTGCGCTACTGGCTGTCGGTAATAAATTAAATGAAAATATTTCAGTGATAAGCATGTGAGGAAAAAATATTCCATTTTTTCATCTCTCATACCACTTTCAAATTCTCCTTTTTTTTTCATATTTCTAAAAAAAACATAAAGAATTTTATTATAAATATTTCTTATTAAAATTCGTTTGTTGTTACTAACGCCACCTGATCGGCAAAGGCCTGATCAAGGCCCACGAAACTTATCATGGTAAAGGGCTAAATGAAGCCTGTCGTTAGCCGTAGCTTCGAGCACCATACACGTAACAGTATGATTTAGCTCGGTTCCACCTCAATTTTGAGGGAGAACACCCTGGGGGAGGGTCCGGGGTCTCCCACCTCTCACCCCCTGCCACCAACCTCACGAGAGGACTTGCGGCTCGACGGCTATTTAAAGTACCCTCATGCCGCGAAGGCACTATACATTTACAAACATTCATGTCTCCTCTGGGATTCGAACCTAGGCCCAACAGTCAGCGTCGCTAACCACCATACCGGATAGGCGACAAAATTCATTTAAAAACCAGTATTAACGTAACAATCATGGCATAAGTTTTACAAATAAACTATAGAATTATTTAAACTATTACAATATATTAAAAAAAAGGGAAACATCTAAATAAATTCAGAAGTAAATATCTAAAAATCAGAGAACACTCTCAACCGTTCGTAAAAAAAACCATAAACAAACATACAAGCGATTGTTCGAACTGAAACACTTCTAATAAACGTGCTATCGAAATCGTTTGATCACCCATACAAAAGATGAAAGGAACGCGCCCCGTGGGGTGTGGGGTCATCTTTTATCGTCTGCCACTTGAAAGAAATGAAAGATGAAGAGTGTCTTTTTAATTCAATGTTATCATCCTTGGAGGTTGTGGAAGGATACAAAGTACAAATGCTTTTTTATCTCCTCCCTTCTAAGAAAGTGGAAGAGATAAAATTTTTTTTTTTTTTTTCCATTTAGGAGGGGTATTGAATTGAAACATCCACGTGTATAGAGAGGTTAAACTAAATGAGTGACATGATCGAATCTGAGTTAATGACAGGGAGGGAAAAAATCGGGTTCTTAAAACAATATAAATTTTCTTTTTTTCAGATTCAGTAGATTTAAAGACCATCAAAAATGATTTTGCATGTCTTTGCCTATTAATTTTGGAGAAGAACAGGGGTGTAAGTTGCAGACCACCAGTAGATTCTATTTGATAACCTTCGAACTTTTCTTGTGATAAGTAAATGTGTTAATAAATCACGAAAAAGATTGGTAAAGAAAGGAATAGTAGAAGTATTTAATAGTTTGTTTTTTTTATTTTCAATAAATGTATTTCCAATTTTCAACTTAAGGTATCCGACTACGTTCGGAACCGTGATTTTAAAAAGGCGCATAGATGGATAATTTTCATGATATTTAGAGTCACTTAGATTAGATTACATGCATAAAATTGTTTTAAGGACATTTTGACAAAAAAAAATTATTTAAATACAATATTTTAATAAAAAATTAACTTAGAATAATCTTTTTTCAAAATGTTCTCCTTTTGTGAAAAATGCTTCTATTATAATAATATTTTGCCTGTATATAGCTCAGACCTCTTTACAGAGGCTCAACTATGATTTTTGAAAAATTCACATTATTTTCAGTTACAACCCATTGAAATAATTATCGGCGTTTTTTTTCTTAAAATTGCTCCTCTCTGTTGTCGTAAAATATGGATAAACCCACTTCTAAGTTATATATTTCAAAAATTCTAGTTGAGCCTCTGAAGAGTGGTCTGAGCTATGTACAGGCAAAATATTATTATAATAGAAGCATTTTTCTCAAAAAGAGAACATTTTGAAAAAAAAAAATTATTCTAAGTTAATTTTTTGAGAAAATATTGTATTTAAATAAATTTTTTTTGTCAAAATGTCCTTACAACAATTGTATTCATGTATTGTAATCTAAGTGACACTAAATAACATGAAAATTATCCATTTTTGCGCTTTTGCAAAATCATGGTTCCGAACGTAGTCGGATACCTTAAATGAAATAACAAAAGGTAATGGAAACAGAATACAGTACGGTGAATTAAAATGTAAGTTGAAGATATTAATAAACTTAATCCTAAGAATTCTAACTTGAGGGATTAATGTTAGCGTCAGCGGCTTGACAAACAGATCACATTTTTATTATTTTTATTATTATTATCTTTCCGTAGTCTCTTTCGTAAGCGAAGAAGCTTCGAAGCTTGTAAACGAAAACTAGAAGATACGGCGCTCTTCTGTTCTTATACGGATGAACTTGGGAATTGAACATGGGTTTAAAGAATCGACAGAACGGAGTAAAATTTCACAAACTGTCGAAATAATAGATGTAACAGAGAAGTTCATAATATGACCAATATTTTTTATATTGTAAGTATGAATTATCAATCAGATAAAACGTATAATTTATCTTTTAATAAATCATTTAAAACAGGAGTTCTAATATAACTGTCGAACTAGAAAAAAAAGAGAAGAAACTATTTTTAAGAAAATTAAACAGATATATTTTTGACACTTTGATATTTTGCAAATCACGACTTATTAAGGCTGTTTTCGCCATATGTACGAGAGCGTGAACTTGACACGGAGAACATTTTCGAACAGAAAAAAATGCCTTTGTTTTTATAAAAATTTGTGATATTGTAACTCATACATTTGTTTATAATATAGTGTTTTTAAAATTTCAAAATATTTCATAAATAATTAGTTTTTCCTTTTAACATGTGAAGGGATAGCTCATTAAGCATTACAGTATAGGGTGGAAAAAATGCAAAACACATTTTACAAAAGAAAAAATGTGTCACAACTCGGATAAAAATGAGTAGTGTGATAAAATAAGTGATTCTCTACAGGATAGTGTAGCCAGAATATAATATTAATATTTGAGTACTTTTATGTCTGAAAAAATATTCCGAATTCGGCCCCTATTCTTTAACAATAGCCGAAGATAGCCTTAAATGTTAAATTGCTTCACCGAAAACTAATCGCCTAGAGATAAAACTGAATCTTTTATATTTTTCACACAATTCGTTACTGATTCCAAATAAGTTTTAATTTTTCAAGAATTTAATTTAACACATGTTTTACTGCATGAATAAACACATAACATGACGGAACTAGATTATCAAGACTGCATTTGATTTATTACAGACATATTACAGGAAGCATTTTACAACTATTTACAATATGAACTGGATTATAGAGATATGGTGTTGATAACGATTTTTGAAAATAGATCCAGCCGAAGTCCTATTTTATATGTCAAATGCCTCATTTAAAAAAAACTAAACTGCTTAGAAGTAGATTTGTTGCGCCAAATATTTCTCAAAAAATAGATTAAATGAAGAATGAATTAAATTTCTGTTTCCTAAAATGGAATAAAAAAATATGCAGATCCTATCTTGTAACATTAGACATGTTCTCAAAGTTTCCTTTCAAATTTCCCCCAAAATTCAAAATTTAATGAATGACGAAAAATAGAAAGATGAAAGATTATTTTTGTTTTATCGTGAGACAACATTGCACAAAGCGTAACGAATGTAGTATAATTCAAGTATATATAAAGTACATATAAAATATATACATAAGTTAAAGTCTAAGGTCAAGGAAATATAGAAGAGGAAGAAGAAGTAATCGGTGAAATTATGAAATTTGTTTATAATTAAAAGGACACAGAACGCACAAAAAAAAAACTTAAATGATTCTTTACAAAATTTTCTATTACTCTAAATAGCCATCGAGCCGCAAGTCCTCTCGTGTGATTGGTTGTACGGGAAGAGAGGCGGGAGGCCCCTGGCCACCCCCAAGGCTTTCTCCCTCTAAATTGGGGTGGAACCAAGCAAAATCGTAATGTTACCTGCATGGTGCTCAAAGCTAAGGCTAACGACAGGCGTAAAAATTCTAGCCCTTAGCCGCGATGAATTTCGTGGGCATCGATTTGACTTCGTCAGACAAGTAGCATTAGTCACACACACACATCGATAGATTCTGGAAAACGGATTACCACAAGAATCGGCTGAATAGCAATGAATGAGATTCGCTATGCTGTAATACAGTGCCTCTCAAACTTTCAATATTTGCAACTCAATATACAATCCTAATTTTCTTCCCCCCCCCCTTTCATCCATGCAATAACAATATATTGAATTCAATAATAATATATTTTGACGCTAAAGCTCTACAATACGACTTTAATTTATAAACCATACAAATTATCAAGATAAGTACTTAATTTTCAATACAATATTATACATGACAGGCTTATGGATTCACTGATAATTATGAAACTTGTTCTTAATTTAGTATAGTTGAATTATCAAATTCATTTTACAGTACTGATACATTTATAAGTGTTTTATATCAGTGTAAATGAGTATTTTATTTTTTTATTATGTCAGAATTGCATTTGTTTTGTTTCCTTTCAGTAAATTAATAATTTTTTTGTTTTCGACTTTTCGATATTCTCGCGCCCTCCACCTAGGGTTATCACTCCCCCCCCCTAGGCGGGTCCACACCACGTTTTGAGAAACGCTGCTGTAATATTTATTATTTCAAATGGAAAATTAAATCTATAATGGTATCATGAATGCATTGTAGTTTAGATACATGAGTCCCATTTCCTCTTGTCAAAAGTACTAACTGATTCCAACTTAACAAACAAAAAAAGTGAGAGGGGAAAAATATGATTTATAAAAGGAATTCCCCTCATGTGAGAATAAAGGTAAAACCGAACCCACATACCACAAGTTAAACTGGGGGACGGGTCTACGAGTCAAAAGATAATAATATGCTCCATGCACCAGACGATAAACACTGGGGGGGGGGGGGGG
>BMAV01007706.1:298670-318504 GCA_019973955.1 Trichonephila inaurata madagascariensis
CTCTCCAGATAAGATACGGGATTGTTATGAAATTCTAAGAAATCTTTCTTTCCCTTTTGTATTTAACATAAGTTAATCCGTTTTTACGATTAACTAATAACAGATAGAAAAACTAAATGAAGATATCGATGGCATTTTTAATGGATACAAGCATCAAAGCATCTTCAGAGTCGGTAAAAAGCAAATAAACTTTCCAATTGAAGATACCCGCAAATCAATAGTATCATGTTATTGAGATCAAATTATGCTGCTCAATTAACAATCGAAACATTTAGATGGCGAAAACAACCCCATCAAGTAGAATCATGAACAACTGAAGCCACAAATACTAAACACTTTTACATAAAACTTTTTAAGAAATTACTTAATTTTCATTATAAAAACATTTAATTAGATAATTAAGTTGAGGTAAAACGAGAGAGGAACATGAGTAATCCTTACAATATAAAAATAATTGATTTTTTTTTCCATCTTCAGGTTACTAACGTATAAAAAAGAAATTTAAAAAAAAGAAACACCACCTGCTTCTGGATTCGAAAGAAGGAATAGAAAGCAATAAATTTCGTATAACGATGCCTTTAAAAAAGAGTAGAAAAGCGACACAGGCTGAAAAAACAACAAAAAATCAACTATAATAATATGCTTAATGTGAGAATATTCCAGCCCCATTGCCAGAGGCGCATAAGAAATGTTTGCTTTACTTGTCAAATAAATGATAGTGGTACGAGTTGCTGCTAACAAAACTAGTTGTGCCAGGGCTGTAATTTCAAAAACGAATTACAAATATCGAGAGTGTCGACAAGAATGAATACGGTCACACCTTCTCTGCAAACTTCAAAACAGAAATTTTAGCTCTTTTTCCATAACAGACTATTACCTTTAAAATAATGATAAGCTGAGGAGATTATCTGCATATCGTGGCGCAAACAAGATTTACGGCGTGAATAATACTTAATTACGCCAATTGGATGACAGTGTTCAGAGGAATATATGACAAGAAGAAAAAGATGTGGTAACGCTTTCTAACGCTCTTATTAATTCTCAATAATTTTTTTTTTTAAATTCCTGTTTACGAAAACAATTTTTCACATTAGTTTTTTGATATTTAAGCTACTTTCAAAGAGTAATCTCTACTAAAGGAATTGGGAACGTGTGTTATTTGTTTTTTTATCAATCACATTTTACATGACTAAAGGAATTCACATATCACACACACAAATCTAGATTTCTTTCTAAAAATTTCAAATCTAGAAACAAGTTAAAGCAGAGTTTACAAGGCTACTTTTATGCTCCTTAACCATTTCTATAGAAAAGATTCGTTCCAATTCAAATTTTAAAAAATGGTCTTCTTACGCAGATATGGACACCAGAAAAGATAGACAAAATAAAAAGACATTTTTCAAAAAATTAACTAAACATCTCGAGCAAACGTATTTAAATACAGTCGGACAACCGTTTTACGAACCTCTATTTAGCGAACTTTTTCCTGGAACCAAGAACATTTTATTACTCTTTCTTCGTAAAATAACATCCAAATAGCGAAGTCCATTTTCTATTTAAGGAGTTTTTTTCTCTTGTGATTCGATTTTTTTCTCCCTGTTTTAAAAATATTTCTGTACATTTCAAATTATTCTCTCTTTTAAGGCATTTTATTGTGATCAATGGACTTGAACTGGCTTAATTCACCAACAGCAATAAAATTGCCCTAATTTTTCAAATAAAATTAACAGATATTATCTGTAAAAAATTTTAAGGACGCATGTGGTCATGTATGCTTAAAATTACTGGTAATAAAATAATGTATGTGTAAAATTCCTGTAGGCTTAAAATTAGAAAGTGTCATTAAAATTCATTAATTTTAATACAAAATTATTTTTTCACGTTGAAACTACGGTGTATTCCTAGACAATGTTTTTTTCTTTCTTTTTCATTCTTCCTCCACCCCTTGTAGATTTTTTTTTAGTAGATAGTGTTTATGAATTTATAGAATTTGTTTTATCTGGTTTCTTAAGTACATTAAAAGATGAATCTCTATTTAAAGAATTTTCCACTTAACGAAATTTTTTGGGGATTTAGCGACTTCATTAAATAGGGTTTCACTATACATATAAAGTAGGGATGGCGATTCTGACCGAAAAAGATCGATTTTTAAATCGATTTGAATCGTAACCCGATTAATCGATTCACAAAAAAATCGTTGTCTAAAAGATCGATTTCTAAAAAAATCGATTTTTTTTTTTCAAATCTGCATTTGCAATATAAATATAAATCCATTTTATGAAAAACACAAGAAAAATACCTTAATAGACGATCTCTTATCAGTAAAATCAGGGGATTTTTTCAGGGAATTCGACAATTACAATTACTTTTATTACCATATCAAACAGTATCAGATATAAAAGAAGACATTTATTTTCTAAATGTATTTGTTACATTAAAAAAGTTTATAAAATAGGTAATTAGCTCATAGTTCCCAACGCTTATATATTAAGCTTTTTAAAAACAACAGTCTGTCAAGTCTACTGGGATCCAAGCGGTTCCGCTCATCACTTGCGATGTTTCTGGCAATCGAAAAAAGGCGCCCACAAGGAACAGATGATCCCGCGATACTCGTATACATCATGGCTATTGAGTAAACGTGATGATAAATACAGTTTTTTTGTTCTTGCCAGTAAATTAACCCTTTAACCGCCAACACCGAAATATTTTACGGGTTTCAAAAATAATACATTCAACTAATTGTAAATAATTTTATGGTTTTTACCACAAAACAGAAAAAATCGAATTTCGATTTCCTAGGATAAATATCGATTCACTGAATCGATTCAGTGATGCATATCGATTTAAAAATCGATTTTTTTGCCCGAGAAATCGATTCTTCGATTAATCGATCTCAGATCGCCATCCCTAATATAAAACATTGGAGCCTCCTATCCTTTTATTTGTCTTTTTCTGAATTAAAGAAACCGCAGTAACCAAATGGTCATGGTCGCGAACTCGTGGCCGGCGTTTTTCTGCTAAAACATGCGTTCGAGTCCTAGTACTACTAAAGACTTACAATGCGGAGAAGCTGATTATTAAATGTAGAGTATCGAAGTCCTCACGTTGGCGTTTCACGGAAGCTTAAAGAGGGGTGATATCTCAGATGTTTCGTCCTCCTTAGTTGATTGGTCTTTCTTCCCCTTCCTAATGGGTTGCACAGCAGCAACTAAGCTTTTGCAGACACAGCAAGTCCCCAAATGTAGAGCCATTTCAGTGGGGACACCATCTAGAGACGGCTCTCGCTACCAAATTTCGACGCTTGAATTAATTTTATTTGATTGCGGTTCCAAGTAACGAGTCTTTTATCTTTAAACCTCGTATTACTTCGAAAATTGACGATTTAATAAACAATGAACAAATAAATTAATTCACTTGTAATGTAATGTGAAACTAAATATTAAGATAATTTTTAAAGCTAAAAATTGGATTATAAAACAAACGTCAGAAATAACCGAATTAAAAATTTTCAAGAGTGTGCTTTAGCTTATTGATGTTAACATTCTTCATTCTTGTTGATGTTGTTTGTCTTATTTCTTTAAATATTAATAGTATTTTGATGAGGGGGGTAAATAATTCCCCTTTTAAAGTACAATAATGCACTTGATCAAATAAACTAAAGATGATTTTACTTAAAAAAAAAAAGAAAGCTTTTCTTTAATACAAAATAGCTTTATATTCACATCTTAATTTATGTGTAACCATAATTCCATATGATTATAAAACATATATTCTATAAATGGTAAATACTAATAAAGATACATATTAGATTTTAAAAGAATAACTAGGAGTTATATGCATTTAGAAACATACATTAGCAAGTAATTTCAATACTTTTCAGATCCTTTTTGGGAATATTTTGGAACATTAACCTTATACACAGCATACTATTTACATTAACAACTAAATAAGAATTTTCTCTCTTCTTACTCTTCATTTATTTCCATACCTCTAACTTAACTTTAATATCTTGATAGCATGATAAAAAAAAATCAAAATTTCTTCATTAGTTTAACAAAAAAAAAAAAAAAATTAAATTTTATATAAAATAATAAAAAAGAGTGGAAAAATTTATGATAAAGTTTTTTAAAAAATGCGAATATGCACGGAAAGACGTTTTTTAGTATTTTTCTAAATAACACAAATTATTTTATTCAAAATTTCACTAAATAATAAAAAAAAAACCCGAATAGATTTTTAAAAAATCTAATAAGTGCTACAATAATTTAGTTTTATAAAAAATAATTAGCAAGATATTTACCTGTCATTTGGAATTCTTCATTTAAAAAGGTAGATATAGCCCCAACAATAAAAGGGATTGTTAAAATATTTTTTTTTCCAGCTATCAGACTTCTAAAGTAATAATTACGATAAACATTTCATGTAAAAAATGAGTTCTTATTATTACTCCTTCGATAATAACTCGTACATCAGCAATGTAATCGAAATAACAAAGGTTTAAATAAGGTATTTGTAAAGATGAATACTTTCCAATTATTATGAAAATAGTAATAAACCGGTTATTATTTTTCCTTTCAAAAATACACATTATTTGATGCACAAAAATGAACATGAAACTTTTTCCATGTTATTTCAATTCTGATATTCAAATATTTGAAAAAACCTGCAAAACAATTTTTCCGCTTGAACGAATAGTGGTCTTTATTCCACGAAATCGAAATATACATGTGAAGCTTTAATATACTTGATATATCTACAGATGTACATAATACAAATAGTAAAAAAAAATAATGAAATATCATTTTTACACAGTTGTTTTCTCCACTTTAAATCTGTACAGACATAAAAAAATCAACAATAAGAAAAAAGTTATCACATACAGATCAAATTTGTTTCCAAAATTTTATTAACTATATATATAGTGTTTCTGTTAATAAAAATACTTTAGTTTAATAAGCCATAGTTTATTCAATAAACATTGAATTAAATCATCTGAAACGATATACGGATTTTAACAGAATGTTTTATTTTATTTTCACCAGAATTTTGATGTTAAATTCGTTTTGGCCGTATCTCATCGAGTAAGAATTTTTTACAGAAAACGGTGAAATCAAAAAGTCAATTTGCACAGGAATGCTTTTAAGTTTGTTTTTTATTTTTGTTTTTTTACCAACTCAGTGATGCGTAAGGATGAAACTGGCATAAAAATGATAAATGAGCCTCCTTTGTTTTTCTACCACGCTGAAATTAATTATTTTGCTTTTAACTCAACGCAACTTCAAGTAGCACAGAATTTTTTCGAAAAAAAAAATTTTTTTTTTTAAGAATTTAAAGCAGAAACTTTCCGATCACACACACACACACACACACACACACACATTGCCTTCTTTCATTTACCTGTCCTAAAGCAAACACATCTACAACAAATCTGGATAAATTCAAACAATGCTAAACAAAGAAAAGAACAAAAAATTTTAAATGACTTTTTTACTGAATATATACCACTCTGGATTTCATATTATTATAATTTGAAATTTGCTGATGTGATTGGATTTTTTTAATGTTTGTCCTGCTGCTAGAAAAAAATTTTAAAAAAAAGTGAAGGAGATATTGTTATGTAAACAAGACCATATCAAGTACTGTGGAGTCACCCAGCCAGTATGATAGATATGACCCTCGGCTTGTAACCGCGTGGGTTCGGGTTCAAGTCCCGAGTAACGCATGGTTGTATCTTCTTTGGGAAAAGAAGTGGGACTTTCACCCGTAATGGGGATTGCCATCTCGAATGGAAAGCAGCGCACCCCTTCTGTGTTATATTCTGGGATTCATCATTTGTAATAAATGTTCATATTCTTTTGTTTGTATTGTATGTTTCTGTTCTTCCACTCGCGTATTTCATATGTATCCCAACATAAAAAACACACAACAAGATCTGTAGAGCTTCACGGGCCGGTATTTCGGGATCTGCCAAAAATTCTGATAACAATTTACACAGAAATACAGTCGGACCTCCATTTTACGAACCTCTATTTTGCCAACTTTTTCCTGGAACCAAGAACATTTTACGATTTTCTTCGTAAAATAACCTGCAAATAACGAAGTGTATATTCTATTTAGCGAACTTTTTCTCATGATTTGACTTTTTTTCCACCCTATTTTTAAAAATATAATATATTTCTGGATATTTCAAATTACTCTCTCTTTTATCATATTTTATGGTGATCATTGACCTTGAACTGATTTTACCAGGTGCCTAACTCACATACAACAATAAAATTGTTGCAACTTTTCAAACAAAATTAACAGATTTTTTCAGTGAATTAAGTTAAGGACGCATGTGATAATATATGCTTAAAATTACTTGTAGTTATAAGACTAGAAAATGTCATAAAATTGATTACTTTTAATATAAAATAATATTTTTTTTTCCTTTGCTTTCCTTTCAGATTTCGTTTTGATGAGTAATTTTATAAAAAAGATATTAATTTACAAAAAAAGTTGCATAATTACTTTTTTATAATATATGGTGTTTATAAATTTGAAATTTGTTTTATGAGGATTTTAAAGTATATTTAAAGATAAAACGAATGCGTGTTACAACTTAGATAAAAATTGAGACATTTTTTTTTTTTTTTTTTTTTTTTTTTTTTTTTTTTTGCTTTAAAACGCGTTTCCAGTCTGAATTGAGTTCTGACACTAAGAGAAAACAGCCATATATGTAAAACTACGCAAGATGTAATTTCGGCAATTAAAAATAATTTAATAATTAAGTTATATTACGTAAAGAACATTTCTTTTAGATTTAAATTCAAAATATAAATACATTGAGTTAACCCATAAATTAGAATAAAAAACAAAGGAGAGAAAAAATGAGAATCATGTTTTTTACAACTATTTAAAAAAACAAGGTTTATTTTAAAACTTAAAAAAAGAAGACTTTTTGATACCTGAAAAAGGTAGAATTTTATTCAACTTTGAACGAAATTTCAGGTATAAAAGAAGTTTTACGTATGAAAAAGTAACAATGAAAAAAGGAGGAACTATAATTTCGGCTTACAAATGAAGACACATGTTAAAGCATTCATTTTGTTTTTGGATAAACATGGGAATGAGATGAAATGGAGCACAGGTTGTGGTCTAAAACACGAGTCAGAGCCTTTCTAGAATAAATATTAATACAGTCATTTTTTAAAAAGCTTTAGAACGGTGATTCTCAACCTTTTTACGGTTGCGGTACACTTTTAACAATTTCAAAATTTGGCGGGAAACTAACAATAAAATAAGTTTAAAAGAATTTTTAAAGTATTTATTAAGTAATTAATAACAAATTAATTGAGTACTTTTAATGCGAAATTTGAGCTTGATGATTTTCGATAATTTCGTATATATTTGGTCTTAAAAGTGATAATGCTACTTTCATTTCTTCATTTACATTTAAAAGTCTCGATCATTTTTTCATTTTTATATTTGATAATGCTGAAAATCAGAATCCTCATAAATAAGATGTAGTAAGTATAAGATGTCGTAATAACACTTTTAAAGCTTTTTTTTTTTTTTGGCTATTATAGAAAAATCGCCTCTAATTTTAATCCAAAATGAATTAATTGATTCTTCCGAATGTTTTGAAGCTAAATCTCGATTATTACAGAGCGAAATGACTTTTTCTTCTTCAATCAAAGTTAATTCATATACAGATGTATCCCCATTATCACAAATAGATTACGACCTATATAATAAATGTTTTTTTTTTTTTTTTTTTTTTTTTATGTACCTAAATTGGGGAAATAATGTTAAGTCAGAATTTCATTAGGAATTCAAAATAATAATAATAATAAATTTGGCGGCACACTTCAAGAATTTGGTGGCACACTAATAGCGTAACGTACACCCCCGCATCGCGGGGGGGGGGGCTTGGCTTTGCAGGGGGGCCCAAATGTTCTCCGTTACGACACTGTGGCACACTAAAGTGCCGCGGCACAATGGTTGACAATCACTACTTTAAGAGAATCAAACTGATCATTTATCCCTTAACTTCGCACTGTTGCATTTCTGCAACATATGATTTATTTTAATTTAAGACTCAGTATTTTTTTAATTACCTACAAATAACTTATCTGAGAAGAAAAAGATTACTGCAACGAAATACATGCTAATTTTGTCACTAGAAGAAAGTACATTTTTTCCAGAAATCACTACAATTATAAAAATCTCTGATGCCTCAAGAACTGTGTTTTGGCTATAAAAAGAATTCATTATATTTTATGCTTCCTCTTGTTTATTGACGAAATAAATTACCAGGTAAGGAATTTAAACATTTTATGATGATAATAAAATCCTCATATAAAAAAAATTGTAATTTACAGCACTACTGCGCAATGTTGCACTTCTGCAAAAAACAAAAACAAAAAATGACTGATATTCAATTTAAAACTGCTTAATTTTTTTTCATCATAATTTTCCCTTTTAGTATTACTTGAGAACTAGCTGATATCATTTTTTCATAGAAATTTTAAAAAATTGCGAAGTTAAGGGTTAATTAAAAGTCAACACATTTTCATTTTTAAACATATTGTATAGATTTTCAATATTTTTTACTAAAACAAACAAAACTCACATCACGTGTCTACTCTATACAAAAACCACCAAGGCCAAAAAAAAAAGGAATTTTCATCGCATATATTACGTTTATATATGTTTACATCCAGAATAAGAAAAGCTAATTCACGAAATGAATGCGTTTTACGTTTTCATTCAGGTGCTTAGGCGGGACGACGTTTGACAGGACATGCCATCTTCATCTCTAAGTCATCCACTGACAGAACTTTACTGCATTGTATTTGAAACATTTGCCGTGATAACTTTCGACATTGATTGAACTATTAAGAGAAAATTCTCCGTTACACAAACTGAGTGAATACAGCTCCATTATGAAACTGAAAGTGAAATATATTTTATCGAAAGAAGAAGAAAAAAAGATACGCCGTAGTTTTCATGCGTTACACTAAGAAGGAACGAGTTCAAATTTCGGTAATCTAACGTTTCCCAAGATGATAGTTGCGAAAGAATGTAATAAAAACTGGTCAACAAATATTTTACGTACAGCTTTGGTTACAAAATACGTTTCGCTACGTTTTTTGCCACCAGTATATTCTGAAATACGAATGTAGAACTTCAATGTACACAGCGTGAGTTATGATTAAATTACCGTTAACCCCTTAGGCGGTTAATTTTTTTTTTTTTACCGAAATATTCCAAAAAAGGCCAATTTTTTATTGCATATAGCTAAGCATAATATTTTACAGAATACAAAAACGGAAGAATTTTATATTGCTTTTCAATTTTAAAGTTTTGGCGCTATTTTTTTTATTTTATAATTCTGGGACACACAAAATCCTAAATGTTTGCTTTTTATACGTACACTCTGCATGCTATGAAGAATGTTTCATATATCTTAAAAAAATTTCTCTCATATTTATAAGAAAATTTCAAGTTTGTAACTTTTTCAAACGGTTGAGGATTGTGTGTGTGTGCATATATGTGCACACACAATTTGAAGCATGGTATAACACTAAGTCTTACATTGCAATGGAGATAGAGATAATATCGGCTTTTTTGGATTACCTTTTCGTTTTCATTTCTTCTCAAGAAACAAGCGTTCGTGCAACCAGTAGTGATTGCAGTTGTGTCCAGCTTTCGGTAGCCCGTGCGGTGTACGGGCAAAACAAGTTAAGGGGTTAAAATTGTCTTTGTCAAAGAAAAAGTTTCTACTTCGGACACCTTTTCAGGCAAAAGAATATCCCAATACTTGCATTAATTCCAGTGACTATAAAAAAAATGTTATTCTTATTTTTTTTTTTTATCATATTGTGTCTTTAGAATTTATTAACATATTTCATGAATTACTTAATTCTTTAAAGTGTTAGACTGAAAAATCTTGGTGTTTCCTTGTTTAAGAAGAGGGCAAACGTATTTTATGTCCGAACGACTTATTTATTTTAGCATGGATCGAGTATTAAATTAAAATACGCAGTTTTCAATGTGGTAATGAAATCAGAATATTATATTGATGAAAAGAAATCTTATGCATCTGAAAAACTGGTCCAGTTTTGGGTTTTATACAGTTTTTGGCGAAGACAGAGTTAAGCACTGTGTGAAATGAAGTCAGAGGAGAAATATCTATATATAACAAAAAGCCACTCACACTCACTCATTCAACAGCAAATCTCCGAAACTATTAGACTTACAGACTTGAAATTTGAAAGACATACTCATTTCGTTGAGTACGCATCCACAGAGAATAAGTTTTCAGGAAGTTGACTCCTAAGGGGGTCTTCTGCATAAAAAAATTCCGATTTTTGAACAATTCAACGTACAGACTTGGAATTCTACAGGCATGTTATTTTTGTTAAGAAGGTTTTGAGGAAACCAACTTCAAAGGGGCATGCAACAGGGGCGGAAATGATAAATACGCTTCTGTTTAAGAAACTCGTCTGGTCCTTTTAAATCAAGATGCGAGGGTGATTGAAATATTTTTTTCAATCCAATCGAAAGCTAAATGCCAGGACTTAGATAAAAAAAAAAGAATTGCGTAGTCTTACAATGTCATGAAATACCAAGCAAAAAGATGGCAGGTGCCAGTATTTTAATAAAGTAAGCTACCGTGAGTGGTAAATTAATTTAATAGCAATATTTTGTTATATTCCTTTTAAACAAAATCATTGCAATACTTTAAAAGAGTACTGAACCGATCTGAAACAGAGTTTTAAAAAATTTGCCGCCATAATATAAATATGAATTTATAAATTTGGTTTATAAAATATTGTTTACAATAGGGGTCGGCAACCTTTTAGCTGTGGCGTGCGAAACCAATCTACCAATATGATTCAGCGTGCCATACAGTGGGATATTTTTGAAACAATTCGAATCAAGCGATAATGCATGCTGTGTGTGTGAGTTAGAGGTCAATAATATAGATAGTTTAAAGTTTTGTTATACATTAATTTTGCATCATTTAAAGATATTTCTTGACATGAAAATAAACAACATAAAGTATAAATATTTCTTCAACAAAATTTTAAAAAATTAAAATTGTACGTATATTATATATTTTAAACCATATTTATTAAAATAAAAAATAGACAGCATAAAATATAAGAATTGCCCTTCATTATATAATAGTTAAATAAAAAGATACAATAAAAATTTTAATGCGAACCTAGTTCTGTTCACCGATATGAAACCTATGCTTTCATATCGCAAAATCAGGGGAGTAATGTGTGACATTCAATTTGACACGATTCTGAGCTTTCAGTTGTTAAACAATTTCTTTGCGGACTCGAAATATTTTTCAGGAGAGAAAAGAATTTTTATTCAGATATGTGTAGAACCAAAGGCAGAAAGCAGAGTACAATGCAATTTTCTTTCTTCAAACAATAAATTTCTCCAGTAATGACATCCATTAATTTACAAAATAGCTGTAAATTTATCTTTAGTGTTATCTTTGAGAGATTTTTTCGTTATTCCGTAAATGTCCGCAGTTCTGAAGATGATTGTCAAATACGCGGTCCATTACAAATTTATCGATTTCCATCCACTCAAAAATTGACAAATGTGTAGAGTAATGCAGAGAAACACTGAGAATTGTACTACGTGCCACATGTGGCACTCGTGCCATAGGTTGGTTTAAAAAATCAAATATTGTCCCTGGTTTAAAATATAAAATTTACAGCATAATGAGACCTCAAACTACACATTATACCTATAATAAAGTTTTGTTTAACAAAAATAAAATTTATAATTACGAAAATTACATTTAGCTGGTTTTGTTAATTAGCCTTAATTAATAAACTATATAATACCGAGAGCTAACCCTCAATTATTATTTACAATAAATATCAAAATGCATCATTAAAACTGCCAAACCATTCTTTTAAAAACAAGTTTTATTTTAAGACCATTCTTACGAAATCTCTTGCTTTTTTCACCTCATTTTTTTTTTTCCAAACCTGATAAAAAGATTCAGGAATGCAAGCTGCCCGATGTAAAGGTTTCTACTGCGACGGTCAAACCTTTCTTTTCCTTAAATATATGTGTAATATATTCCACAAGGTCTAAAAAGGACGCCAAAAAGAACCTCTCGTTTCCTTCTAAAGCCTCAATTTCAGTTTTTTTTCCCCCTTTAGCAATTTTTCTCCCGATTCCAGGCAAAGTATAAATTACGAGGTTTGTCATTCTTTACCGAACACCTCTGGCTCCGAGAAAACAATGAAAATTATACGAATAGAATCAACTGACTTGCCATAAAAAAAAATTGAATACATTTCCTCACAATAGGAATTGGTGGTCAATTTTCGTAGGTTAAAATCAACAAAACGTATATTTCCGTAACAATCTCTCTCTTTTCCAATAAATAGTGGACTTTATGCCTTGCGCTTGGAAGTACAAAAATAAACATTGGGAATGTTGGTGAGTATTTTTTTTAATGTTTTGAAGAAGGAGTACTTGTGTGAATCATAACAATAAAAAGAGTATTTTACACAAACTATTAAAAAAATGGATTGATTTTCAATCAGCATATGATGATATACTCTTTGAATGTATAATTAATGTTAAAAGAGTGACACTAACAGAAAAAGCATATCTATCCCTATAAAATGGACTATTTAAGACACAGCACGGCATTTTGGTGAAATGGCGATCACATTTGGGGAGAAAATAGTTTAAATTTTTCATGTATCACTATATATGTCCCAGCGCAACTGAAGAACCGCTGTGTACAGAGGCTGGTGCATGATAAATCTCTGTCGTACCTCAAAGTCCACCCGTTAACGTGGTGTGGTAGCTTAGAAGGTGCCAACTCAGGTATCATGCTCGTCATTGGATCTTCGTTCAAAACTGCGAGGTCCGTCGCCAATGTTGCTTTATAGTGCGATGGTAATAAACGCTTCCTCACTAGAACTACATAAAAACTATTTGCGATGGTCATAAACAAATGCTTAAATTGGTACTTCCAGTGGCGTAACGTACAGGAGCAGGATTCGGAGCAGGATTCTAGGGAGCCCAAAGGTTTTTCAATCCCTTGCAAGATCCGGCTTGGGTCAAAACCTGACTTTCCAGGCGGTTCTAATATTCTCCGTTATGCCACTGGGTATTTCACTCTTCAAACTCCAGCCAAATGGCGCCATTTAATGCACAATATCCTTTACCATAATTTTATTAATGAAAGACTCAAACTCACACTATGAAATTCGAAAGTCAGTGGCTTTGGTTTGCTATCTCAACCATGGAGACAGTGATCCTGACCATGCATTCACTATCAATTAAATTGGATTTACAGGAATTTTACAATTGTATTTTAATCATTCAGTTCACAGTTATTCACATAAACGAATTTAGAATTTGAACACAAGAATCTTCGCTTACTAGGCATCGATTGCAGAATTACGTAATTACACGATAGTAATCGGTCGCACCATTTCTGCACAAAAAATCGCCAACTGTTCAAACAATTTTTTTTGGAATTGATCAAAAACGCTTTTGGGAGAAGAGGCGATAGTACAGCTCTACATAAAAGATTCAAAAGCTATGTGATTACAATACATTGTGGTTCACACACTGATATTAATAACTCAGTATACAAACTTACAAACTGTAAAATCATGAATACCAAAATGTATGACTAGACAATACGATGAAAAAAATGACTTTAAAATGTTTATTTTAAATTTAAATCAATTCTAACAAATCCCACATTAATTATTTCAACCCATTTGTAAAATGCATTTTTCCCACTAATAATGGTTAGCACATTGTTCCCCCTTTTTTAAAAAAATGCATGCAAAGACTCTTGTTTTTGGCAATAAATTTAAATATAATGGTTTTAAGTTGACTGGATTACACATTAACATAAACATGAAATTGAATAAAAGAGTTAATATGACTTACATTTAGAAGGATGAAGAGAATAGATGCACATGTAGAAATAAGTAAGAAAAATACGTATTTCTTTGGGGGGAAAAAAACGGAAAAATTACTATCACACCATACAGCGAAGGGAGGGGAATAATTTTATATAAACTAATGAATTTATTCTTACGTGTGACATTAGCTTAAGAAAATGGAACAAGAAATCAGATTTTAAAAGCATTTAATTTTTTTTTTTTTTAATTCTCGTTCAATTTAATACTATTTATTTATTACCGTATTTACTCGAATCCAAGCTGAACTTTTTTCCCGATGTAAAAGCTACTAAAAATTGGGTGTGGTTTAGAATCGAAGGCGGAAAAATTCGTTGGTCGGGGGTAATTGAATAAAATACTTTGACGGTTAAAACAATTACATGGCCATGTTGCATTTAAAAGTACTGGTAAAATAAATTAACTATTCCATTTTTATTAATTCTCATTAAAATTTTCTTTTTAATTTCGTAAATATCGAATATAAATGAACTTTTATATACTTTTTTTTTGCACAAAAACAAGTTGAGAATTTGGGGTACGGCTTCGATCCGAATAAATACGGTATTATTTATTTCACAATTTTAAAAACTCCCAATGAAATTCTAATGAAAATTTGAAATCACAAAATCGAAACCTCAAATAACTAATTGAATCCTCCCCCTTCCCCTCCAAAAAAGAACCCGCTTTATTCATTACAACTACTCTATTAACACATCCAAAGAAGTAAATAAACAACTTACACAACATGTAAAACAGAAAAGGTTAAAATGCAGAATTTTCTTTCTTTCTTTTGTTCTAAATTGCAACCTCATGGAAGGTTAAGCCTAACATGTCATCAAAAACGACAGAATTCGAAATTATGCAACGAATAACAGTAGCTGCAGTTTTTCAAAAAGGGGCAAACACTCTCCGACACATGTCGAGCAAAGAAGAAAGAAAAGACCGGGGTCCCCATTGCTTTAAGAATGTCGAAATCACAGGTAATCTTCGATTAGATGCGATCAGTGAAGTGTGGCGATTGAAAAAAGCCCGCCATTGTTCCTTTGTCTTCTGTGGTGGCAGAAGCCGAGGTGGCGCGTACTGAAATGGCTTTCTAACATGAGTTAAAACAGTGTAAGTGTTGGTCTGAATTGATTATTTCACTCTTTTATTATTCCTTTTTTTTTGTTTTTGTTTCCTCCTCTGATGCCAGAGAACCAGTAACTGGTCCTTTACCTGGATCGGTTAAAATAAAACAAAAAGGAAGAAATTTCAGAACGCTTTCGGTATAAAAATCTGTTATCGAATGCATTATTTTAAAAAGAATGTCACAAAAAATTTTGAATGTAATTTGTAGAATGTGTTTATCGACAGTTCTAAAACATTTATTATAATATCAAAATTTAGATTTATTTTTTTTCCTCATTTTGAATCTGAAGTTAGAATATTATTTTGAAGAATAATATATTTTTAATATTTCAGTAAAATAATTTCATGTTGTTTCATCCATAGTTCAGCTGACATTGATACAAAGCCATTCATTGACTTTCTTTACACATATTTCATACCATTTTCAATCTAAAACTGTGAATTTCTGAAAATAATTTATAGAATGTTTATGAGAAGGTTATGTGTGTGTGATTTCTAAAACATTTATTATAATATAAAAATTTAGATCGGTTTCTTACCCCGCCATTTTGAATATATCGTTAGAATATTATTTTGAAGAATGATATTAAAAAAAAAATTCAGTGAAATAATTTCTAGCTGTTTGTTTCATCAATAGTTCAACTGATAGAGATACAAAATCTTACGTTGATTGTTTTTTTACACATGTTTTCTACCATTTGTTTTCTACCATTTTCAATCTAAAACTGTAGTCAATACAATATGGAAAGTAATTTTACCGAAATATAGTCAAATATTAAAGGAATGATAAACAGTTCTGAAATATCCGTGAACAAAATTTGGTTGAATTTACCACATCAACTTTCTGATCTGCTATGATTATTTTTATTCATAAAAATATTAAATATAAATAATAAAAAGTAAAAAAATAAATGAACTCTTTTTCTAAAAAAATATTTAATGCATTCTCCTGCTGCACAGATACACACAGTATTATTTGAAATATTTTTTTAAGCAAAATAGTTCTTAAAATATCAGTGGTTCATTTTGCCTTAAGATAGAATCAGACAAAAATCTGAAGATAATCTAAATTTAGAAATGCTTTAAAATGCATTCCCATATTAAGTAATCAAATAATTCATTGAAATTCTATAACTTAGCAGGATATTTAAGGATATAAAATTATATGTACCCAGAAAAACTTATATACATATGAAAGAGTATAACGTCATATAAAAAGAAAAATCAAGTTTTATTCCAGATCGTAAGGGTGAATATGAACAATGTATTAGTGCAATGCATGTACAATGTGTTACTCACGTTGTAAATGTATTGTTATATTTCACTATTCTGTAAACTAACCATAGTTGACGTAGTTATGCTTTAATTATTGAATCAGTTCCACAGAACGTCATTCGCAAAGGAGCTGGGCAACATTTTTTTCCCACAGAGTTGATTATCATTTTTTTAAAACCTAAGCGAAACGCAATGCACAAAATTCAAGAGCTTTTGAAAACTTTCACTGCAAATAAATTATTACGAGTGAATAAAGCCGTTTCACATAATCACGTTATCTGATTTTTTTAAAGAAAATTTTGAATTTAAAACTATTTACAAAAAATTTCATTAAAAAAATTATAAGATAGTTTATTGTCATCCTATTGTGTTAAAGAATTTATTTAATAAACACATGTTGACGATAAACCTCGATTAAAAATCAAATAATAATACTTAAGGCATCAAAGAAAATTCATCAGTACGAAATGTATTCAAAGTTAATAAAGAGTTCCAAGTTCTTTATTCAGAAAATTAGTGTCCCCTTGCATTAAACACTCATAATTTACTTGCTGTTAGTTGTAGTGCAAAAATAAAAGCAATTTTAGAAAGATAAAATATTACAGATTTTTACTAAAATTGATATATAAATTTCGATATTTTGATCAAAATTTCAGTTTTTAATGAATTAAGATTAATATGGAATCAACATTGATTAATATGGAGATTATTATATCGTTAAGATTAATATGGAAGCAAAATTGCATATATTAATCTCTAATTCATTATATTGCATTCGATATACAGCTAAACATAAATTGAAATTTAAATCACATTTTAGGCACTCTCCTTAGCGAAACGATATTAAATTTCAGCAAATTTCTTATATATTTTTATACAGCAAACTCAAAATGAAAAATTATTTGAAATCACATTTAAACTCAGAAAAAAATATTATTTCCTTTCCTAATATTGGTTCTCTATCTTTCTCTCTTTTTCAATTCCTACTATTAGTTCACGCTCTTCTTATATGTCTTGTTCAAATTTTCAATCGTTAATAAAATACTTTTTATTCATCCATTCAAGTTCAAATACACTTTTTTAAACTTGTAGTGGATGACACTTAAAGTTAATGCAGTTTTTTCAAATATTCATTCATTAATTAAATTAAAAGATGAATAAATAGTAACAAATAAAAATGATAGTCCAACAGCATATATAACAAGGAAAATTGTCCGTCGTGTCACTGTAGCGCGTTGGACTTCTAATCCAAAGGTCGTGGGTTCGAACCCACCTGGGATGGCCTAATTTCTAAGAATTAATTTCTTTTTTTTTCACTATTTTATTTTATTAGAATAATTAAATTTTAATTAATGAATAAACAATAGCAAACAAAAAAATAGTCCAACACCCTATATAGAAAAGAAAATGGAAAATCTCTTTCTATTTTGTCACTTAAAAGTGTGATTCTGTCATATGTATATACATATTTATGTTAATTATAACTATTTAATAAAAAATAACTAAAATCAAATTTTTCTTTGTAGACCAAAGTAGGAATTGACTTAATTTTTTTTATATATATATTACTTGTTTAGCCTTATTTCTCCAAACTATTTAACATCCTTCCTGAATATTAGCGCTTTATATCGCTATATTCATATTTTGAAGTTCTAAAAGAATATAGTGAATACCAGAAACAACGATTGCTCTGTACTTCCCTGTACATACCAATTCCGTATCTTAGCCAAAAGCGCTTTAGAAAAAACCTACGTAACAGTGTGATACAGTATGTAGAATAGAACTCAACTAAATGCGGCTACAAGTTAATATTCACAATTATTTTAACAAATCTGACTCTTCAACTATAACTCGGGGAATTATTCACAGTGGACAAGGGCTAAGCTCTTGGACATCGGATCTAAAATTCCCAACTGAATGAAAGGGTGGGGGGATTTTCATACATGAAGATGCATCACTAGTTGTCCTGGCTTTCCATGTCCTGATCCAAGAGTTAGGACATACAGGGGGAGGATATTTATGCCATTTAAATATGCATTACCTTACTGGCCAGTTGACGAGTCCCCGCTGTCCAAGTTTTGATTTCAAAGGGAACAATAGTTGTTGGAATTTAAGTGGACCTTTAAATTTTGATTCACTTGCCATTTGTCTTCAATTGTTGATTAGGTTTTAAAAGTATGGTCCAACAGATGGAATTGCGAATCGCAACTCAATGCCACACAGAGACAAGGCTTTGATCTTCCAGTTACAGTAATTACGTAGCTTTAAAGTTCATGCAATTGAATAAATCCCCCAAAAGTTGATTTACAGAATACTTAACCACTGCCACAGTCCGCAGTGTTCTAAAAGTCTATATTGGTGTGTACCAAATTAAACCCAAAACCATTTCAGCCTTTGTGTCGCGTTGATGTATCGTTTGTTGCTCTGATTGAGGATAGCCAAAAGTTTTCTACACTCTGTTTAATTTGTGCAAATGTGCACATAATAGAAGGGATACAGCACACAATAAATCCTCCTTGGATAAAGAGCAAAGAGGATGAATCTCATTACGAAATAGTGAGACAGTTTATCAACAATTAAGACTCTTTTGGTCAATCAGAGATAAACCGTGTTTATTTTGGGTTCGCGGTAGCAATAATGAAATAATATCTACAAATATTTAAGAAGATAAATATGCTACATTTTTACGACTGCCGTCTAAGAAAGAAAATGACACAAATCCAAAATTTTCACAATACGATTTGTAATTAACAGTTACGCTCGAAAATTAAAAACGAAATTTA
Organism: Trichonephila inaurata madagascariensis; assembly: GCA_019973955.1. Classification (NCBI taxonomy): domain Eukaryota; kingdom Metazoa; phylum Arthropoda; class Arachnida; order Araneae; family Nephilidae; genus Trichonephila; species Trichonephila inaurata. Next base: position 317,815 of record BMAV01007706.1, read on the forward strand.
AAAAAAATATTTAAATCCCGATTTTGATTGAATTATCATGAAAAAATTATCATTTCTGCAGCATTACACTTTTTTAACTGTTATTGTATCCTAAAACTGTTATAGAAATCTGTGATTTTGATATCTTGAAATACATAGAATTTTTTTAAAATCATTATGACATTTAAACACCTCAATTTGCGTTTTTTCATTTTAAAAAAAGAATAAGCTTAGAAAATTAGAAGAAAGAAAACTCCGTTTTTCAAGAAAGAGTTAGTTATTCATTTTGAATTTATTTAACAAATTTTTTATGTAATAGGTATTTTATTTACTTCTTTGAAAATGGAAATTATTTACAAAAAGCATTTCCTCATCTTTAAAAAAAAAAACACAAAATTATTACTTTTTAATCTGTTTTTTAATATTCAATTAAAGGAAACATGTAACAAATTTAACTGCTTTTATCAGGGAAAAATACTTCGAAAAGAATTCCTTATACCCAAAACTCAAGATTCAGTTGCAAGATTGAAATAAATTAATCTACGTTGTTTTTTTTTAAGAGATGTCACCCTGCAAGTTCATTGAATTGTTCCAAAGCAATTAATAAATACTCTTGATTGCTATGCAAGTATTCCCAATTTTATTTTAATATTTCTTGAAAGTTATATGAATTTGATTTAAGGTATCCGAGTACTTGCGACAACTTTTTTT
>BMAV01007706.1:318604-349871 GCA_019973955.1 Trichonephila inaurata madagascariensis
TTTAGATTTATTTAGTATATTTTAAGAAAAATATGCTAAAATTAAGAAGAGAAAAGGAAATAATTTATTCTAAAAGGGAAAAAAATGGATAAAAATTTACAAAAAATTACATGAACGGGGTCCAATTTGTACAAAGAGTTTATAAATAAATTTTCAATTTTGATGTGTTGCTTTGCTATTCACTTTTGAAATGACCTTTAGGATAAAAGATATTTTAATTTTTACAAAAACTTGAGCACTTTTGTCTTAGTTATTATATAAAATTCCTCATAAAATCAGTGATTATATTCACATAAGGAATTGTAAATTTTGTAATAAAATACTGATTGATAAATCTGAAGGTTAAAACACTTCTAACATGTAGAATATCACATCTTGCTTAAAGTAGGGGCATTTGCTTTTATTAAAACACTAGTAGTTTTTGTTCTAGTGAATGGAAAATAATAAACTTGGTATTTTTAGTAAGGCTGTCTTCGGTAAAAGTCCAAGAGCTTGAACTAAACGCGAAGCACATTTTCAGACAGAAAAAATGCCTCAATTTCTATGGAAATTTGCATTATTATAACTCATACCCCTGTTAACAATATAGTGTTTTTAAAAATGCCAAAATATTAGATGAATACTTTCTTTTTTGTTATAATACGTGAAGGCATAGCTCATTTAACATTACGGTGTAGGAGAAAAAGCGCGAAACATATTTAATACCAGAAAAAATGAATAAACTCGGTTAAAAACGGGAAGTAATAAATAAAAAAAAATCTGCTCTCTAAAGGATAGTGAAGCCAGAATATCATTTTAATGTTTCATTTCTTTTATATCTGAAAAATTTTTCCAAATTCTCTCTCTCTCTCTCTCTGGTCCTATTCTTTAACATTAACCGAAGACTGCCTTAAGGTATCCGATTACGTTCGGAACCGCGATTTTAAAAAAGCGCATAAATGTATAATTTTCATGATATTTGGTGTCACTTAGATTAGACTACATGTATAAAATTGTTTTAAGGATATTTTGATAAAAAATTAACTTAGAATAATCTTTTTTCAAAATGTTCTCCTTTTGTGAAAAATGCTTCTATTATAATAATATTTTGCCTGTATATAGCTCAGACCTCTTTACAGAGGCTCAACTAGAATTTTTGAAAAATTCACATTATTTTCAGAGTTACAACCCATTGAAATAATTATCGGCGTTTTACTCTTAAAATTGCTCCCCTCTGTTGTAAAACATGGATAAACCTACTTCTAAGTTATATATTTCAAAAATTCTAGTTGAGCCTCTGTAAAGAGGTCTGAGCTATATACAGGCAAAATATTATTATAATAGAAGCATTTTTCACAAAAGGAGAATATTTTGAAAATTGGTAATTTTTTTATTCATTTTTTGTCAAAATATTTAGTACTTAAATAATTTTTTATTGTAATGCTATTCTTAAAACAATTTTATACATGTATTCTAATCTAAGTGACACTAAATATCCTGAAAATTATCCATTTATGCGCCTTTTTAAAATCACGGTTCTGAACGTAGTCGGATACCTTAAGCCAATATGGGCCATAAAATAAAATCATAACAAATATGTCAATTTTTTTGAAAAATTCGCAATTTTAGGGCAGTTGGATATATTCATTGGATCTCTACAACTTTTTATGCATCAGAAAATATTCCATCCAGAAAAATTCCGTTCTCAATTCTGTGTGTGAAAACTACGTATCCAAGACAATTTAGGGAACACACAATAACTAAACATTTTCTCTTCAATAAACCTATCAATCACAATCTTTACAGGCGGCTTCAACCTTCAATGCTTCCCTCACCATTCCCATGGATGATAATCCCCAGATTCCAGTAAATATCGTACGTTTCGATGCACCCCGATTCGCCCACTTTCTCAACAAGTAGCACAGTCCATCTGCCATCATTAAATTAAACGGTTGAAACAATGTTTCCGAGCATGGTGCATTTTTTCATCTCTCAAACCGCTTTAAATCATGCCTTCCCACTTCATTAACAACCGACCTGCTTGCTGTAGCACGTGGTGGTTGTAAATCACTCAAAACAAGAGAGTGTATCATGCATTGCTAAATGTTAAAAGTTCTCTTTTTTTTTAATGCGTATGATAGAGTGAAAAAAATAAAAGACGGTAGATGAGGGAATGTGTTAAAGGTGATAAAAATTCTGTACGAACACAAAAATGTTGCGAATTTTCACAGTCGAGTTAATAGAAATTAATTCAGCACTGCGCATTCATATATTTTTAGAAGGTTGAACTCTCTTCGATCTGATAACTCATACTTTTTTTTTAAAAAAATGAGTCCGTTCAGAAAGAAAGGTCCAAGAAGTTGACATGCACATTAAATTAGAAAAGTTGTGTTACTTTTATTTTATGTTTCATTTGCCGATTGTGCTTCTTTTTTTTTATTATTGTCTTCCACAACTCAGACTCGGGGAAATTCTTTATATCAAGGTGATTATACACCAAATTCTGAATTGGTAATCGTTTTTCAGCAAATTCAAACTTTGTAAAGAATTTAAAATATGTTCAAGGTAGAATTTTTTAATGAATTCTGTATACAGTCGGACCTCCATATAACGAAGTCACTAAATCCCGGGAAAAAGCTCGTTATAAGGAAAATTCGTTATACAGAGGTTCATCTCTCTCTTTTAATATAATTTATAAACTACATAAAACAAATTTTAAATTCATAAACGCTGTTTTTTATTAAAAAAAAGTAATTATTCACACCTTTTTTTAAATTAATATATGTTTACTTTATATATCTTACCCATCAAAAAAGAAAGGAAAAATTACAAGGAAAACAAGAAAAAACAATGTCGAATGTGTCTGTATTTTCAATATTTAGAAAATAATTTTTTATTAAACTTAATGAATTTTAAGGATATTTTCTAATTTAAAGCAGACAAGAAGTATTAAACAAACATTATTTTATAACTAAAACACATGAACACGCGACAACTCCATTGAGTGTGGAAAGGGATATTGAAGATGTTTCTAGTGAAATGGACAATGGGGGTTGAAGGTTGTATTTCTTGGATGAAACGTCCAGAACTCTTTGTTCGGCGAGTTGGGATCTAATAAAACCAGTTCAAGATTTATGACCATCATAAAATGTGTTAAAGAGATAATAACTTGAAAAGTTCAGAAATACTTTAAAAATAGGGAGGGAAAAAAATGAATCACAAAAGAAAAAGTTCGTTACATAGAAAATGCATTTCGCTATAGAGAGGTCATTTTGCGAAGAAAATCGTAAAATGTTGAAGGTTCCAGGAAAAAGTTCGCTAAATAGAAAAATTTGCAATATAGAGGTTCGTTATATAGAGGTTCGACTTTATATACAATGTTCTAAAAAGTGTTAATGCGGGCATTTATATTTCAATAGAAAGTAGTAGAAAGAAAAAAAAACAGACTGTGTAAAGAGAGCAGATACTGAGCGGAAAAATACGGTAAGGTACCATCGTGATTTGATTAAAAGTAGAGCACGAAAATTGGAATGGGGGGGGGCCCCCCCAACGATGGACGATGGACATAACTATTATTAAGTTCTAACAAATCATAAAAAAATTAATTTTTTTAATATAAAAATGAATAAAGAGTAGCATATAGCACTGATTTGAAATCTAAAATGTATGTAGAACGGCTCGATCTCCAAAATCTGGCCGGAATAAATGCTGTGCCCATTGCTTCATCGGGGAAGGCGGGGGGGGGGGGGGGTCTTTTTTCTTTTCTGTCAACACATGTTGAGTAAAAATACTTAAAAGAATTTTTTCACAAATGTTGATAATTTCGAATGTAAAATGCTTCCTTGAATTTCGAGAAAAATATTCTATCACTGTGTAAATAAAACATGCAAAAGATTCTAATAATTCTTTAAAATTCAAGAGCAGAAGGAAATGCTAACTACTACTTCCATTATATTTTATGTAACTGAATGTGAAAACATGCTTTTTCATTTATTTTAATATTTTAAGTACAGGGTCTAATTTTTACGTTCTTTTCTTTCTCCTTTAAAAACGAAAACAGTGCATAATATGCATTTCAGAAATTTTACTAATTGTATTATTTTCTAGCTTATTGATTAAAACACTTGTTTATCTCCTAGCGAAATTAAAAGATATCTGCTTTGAATATAATACTTAATAAAAAAAAAACACCCTTGAACTTTCTAAATTTATCATAAAATATGTACTTTAGTACCATTTTGTGATTTTAATTAATCCACGTCATATTTTCTCCCTTAGATAATGCAAACAGATGGCCGAGTATATGAAAAACTATGATTATTAAATTTTTATTAGGTTATAACTTTATCATAAATTAAGTTTTTTTAGAATTGATAAAAACTCACTTAACAGTTTCTAACTTCACTAAAAGTATTTTACAGCTTATAATAAAAATCGTTTCAGATTTGTCAGACCAAAATCATGAATTCAGAAAATTTAATACTAAAAGAACGCACTGCGTTTCACTTTTAAAATTCTGTTCATATCATTTCAAACGTCAAAAGAAAAGTTTCTGCATAAATTTTTAGGAAAGGAAATCTGTAATTCTAACGCGAAGCTTCCTGATCGAAATGAGTCTCTACCAGTGGCGTACACTGATTGATTGAATATTGACGTCGCACTGTTCAGCTACACGAGGGCTTTTGGCGACGGACCACGTAATTTTGAACCACCAGTGGCGTACACAAGGGGTTCTCCTGGGGTCCGAACCCCCCTCCCTCCCCGAAGCACTTGATTTTTCTTTCGATTGATTATAATCCTATATATATATACTACGTAAAATTTAAGTATTTGTTTTCATAATTAATTTTATTAATTAATGCTAATTATTTGCTCAAGAATTAATTTTTTATTGTTTTTTGTTCCCGAAAATCGACAAGATCAAAATAATAAGTTGGGCGATGTATTGGAGCATGATACGAGAATGGTGGACTTCCGGCCCTGAACCCCCCTTTGAAAAATTCCTGTGTGCACCACTGATCTCTACTAAAACTGCTTGTCTAATCTTAAATTAATCTATTCTGAAACTTTTGTGAAACGTTTTATCTCACTTTCTCCGACATAGGTGAAATAAACTCTTTACCAAACATTCACTCTAGAAACGAGGGGAAAATCATGACAAATGCAAGAAAAGGTTGGAAAAATTCTAGATCAATAAGAACAATTTCAAGAACAATATAAATACTTGCTTTTTCATCATCAAAGTTTAGGAATTTGTTAGAACTCTGAGAAAATCAACCGATAAAAAAATCTCTGAACTGCCTTTAAGCCATAGGTTCCCAACCTTATTTTGAACTGGTGCCCCATTTTCCAGCGAATATTTCGATACCACCCCACTGCCACTCCAGAGAAATAAGAGCGTACGTAATACATGATAAAAACAAGAATTAAATTTTTTTTAAAAAAATATTTTTTTTACAAATAGAATATATTTTTTTAAAGTCCCCAATTTTTTTTTTACTTGCAAATCTGAAATAGCTATTGCCACGAACATACAATTTTAAATACATACAATCAACATAAGGTAACCAGTATTAAAGTTTGCTTTTGTTAGTACATAATCAGCGTGTTTTTTAAAGTCTCTTTTAGACTATATTTGGTTAATCTGCTCATGCCCTTCCATACTATCTCTAAGCCCCCTAACTTACTTTGGGTCTTATGCTGCCCCTTGAAAGCCTCAAACGCCCACAAGGGGAAATTATCGTCCTCGTTGAGAACCTATATATATATATATATATATATATATATATAATATATATATATATGTTTTAAACTCTATAACTTCACTCATTCTTCTATAACCGTAGTTCCCAAAGTAGTCCAGGGCTGCGGTAGCCCAGTGGTTAAGGTATCGGACCATGGCAGGCATGTCATGAGTTCGAGCCCAATACCACTAAAGACCCGCCGTGTAAGGCAGCGATGCACGTTAAATCTGTCGAGAGCTGAAATGTCCGCCCGTTGGTGTGGTGTGGTAGTTAGGAGAGGGGGGTGCCAGCTCAGGTGTCGTCCACGTCACTTGACCATGGTTCAAAATTACGTGGTCCGTCGCCAAAAGCCCTCGTGTAGCTGAACAGTGCGACGTTAATATTCACTCAAACTCAAACCCAAAGTAGTCCCAACGGAATCACAAGGTTCCCTGAACAACATCAGGGTGTCCGCGCAAGGTTTAATATAAAATTAAAAAACTTTTTATCCTTTTTTATTTTTATGGAAATTTAAATAAATAACAATAATTCACTTTGCCCCCGACTGAGTGTTGAACCCGTTTGCGCGTGGGCTAACTTAGAGCCCAAACACAGATGAATCCATACAAATTCAAGAGCATCTAATTGAAATATCCGCAAATGAGGAACTTAAATCAATGTGTGTGTGTTTGAACAAGGATACCACACTTGTTCTGTTTACAAAACCGATCCCAATTTCATATCCTGCATTAAGGGTTATTGTACATAATTTGTTGACTACTTTCCCGTCTTCCAATTTGGTAGAACGTGGATTTAGTGCCGTAAAAAACCTCATCAAACACACTCAAAAAGAAACCGACTAAAAACTAGTGCTCGTGGGGATTTGTGGTTACTACTCACAAACATTGAGACGGACATAAATACACTCATAACATCTCATAATGTTCATCCAAGTCATGAATTTTTTTAAGTTTTATTTTAAACAAAAGTTATGATTTCAATAAATAATTCTTCAACAAAATGTTGTTTTTTTTTAATTTGAAATCTTACGCTTTTTTACTTGGGAGTCCGTGAGCAAGTTTTGACTATAAAAAGGGGTCCGTGAGCAAGTTTTGAATATAAAAAGGGGTTCACGGGTTAAAAAAGTTTGGGAACCACACTATAATTTTTTTTAAAAAAAAGAAGAAAAGAGAAAAATTTATCTAGTTTAAAAAAGCCAGTAAGAATCAAAGAAATGTGTAGAAACTAATATAAAATAATTAAAGTCATGACAAAAATATTATTGCAGCCAGAATGTATGATAAATAGCTAGTCTCTACGGTTAAAAAATCTCCTAAAACCCACAACGAACCCCAGAACGAATAAAAAAAAAACTACCATTTCTACAATACCTTCAAAATCAACTATAACTTGTTTAACTCAACGTTCCATAACAATAAAAAAATCCCACATGAGTACAGGACAGTTATGACAACTTCCTTCACCCATACCGTTGCAAATGAAAGAAAGAAAAAAAAACCATAAAAAAAAATCATCACGTCATGAATCGCATTTCCGAATCCTCTTCAAAATGGTGATCCTACGGGACGGAATATACTTAACTGTCCCCATACCATAAACCATAGAAGCAAGCATCTCAACACTCTAATAACAAGCTTGTCAGTGTAAGAATGGTACTGCCGCAGGTGGATTATCCGATAACGGAGCCAGAGCCCGTGATTTCAACCTCTGGGGGCCCCACGCGTCCTCCTTTTCGCTGTGTGCAAGATAAGCCGCTTATACACGAATGTACCTGAGTGACAGATTCCACGCTCAAAGAGGTGCACATGGCATTTCTGGGGGCCTGTCATAACTCCAGCTCGCGTTGAGAACACGGCATTTCGTTCCATCCCAGAACAGGTGTAGTCAGTTAACTTTCTGCAGTTAATAGATGTACAGTATGAGGTTGTTGTTTTTTTCGGAGAGAAAGGCTTTCGTTTTTTTTTTTTTTTTTTTTTTTCGAGTCTTCTTGTTTTTTTATTCTTGGCTCTGTCTCCTTTGTGGAGGTAGTTATGGTAAATAATTGTTTGTTTTGGCAGAGAGAAGGGTGTTTGTTTAGAACGTTTTATGAGACAGATTTGGTGAAATAGTTTCTCCCGCGGCGTTGCGTGGAGTTTTATATTGGGGCAATAATTTTTCGTATGAAATATGGAATTCAAATTTGCGAAAGGTAAATAATATTTTGTATGCGTCATATGAAGAGGTTGGGGTTGATTACGCAGTTCACACAGGGCTCCAGTTTTTAATGTAGGAACTAGATGAGAAATATTTTGATCTATCTTTTGGAAAAGTTTGGAATCGTTTTAATTTCTCATATGAAACCCGTGCATTTGCATAGGCTTTATTTATTTAAAATTTGCTCGGGTTATTACTATTATTATTATTATTCCTTTCATTTTTGGCTCTTTTCTTTGGAAAAGTAGTTATGGTAAATAATTGTTTGTTTTGGCTGTGAGAACGTGTGTCTGTTAGTGAAGTTTTTATAAGATAGATTTATGAGCCAATTTTCAGAGATCGTTGAATGGAGTTTTACTTTAAGGAAGGAATTATTTTCAAGGTGACTTGGAATCCGTGATCGTGATTTATTCCAGCATCACAAAACTTCATACACATAAAAAAATGGTTGACCATTTAGAAAGTTTCCACGTCCACTCAGGTCTAAAAAAAACGGCCACCAAATATAGAGAAATATTTTTTTCTAATTTTTATTCATATTTATAGGTATAGATTCTGGCACAAGTGCACTCAGGTCTAAAAAGAAACAGCCAACTAATTATAAAGAATACTTTTTTCTTATTTTTATTCATATTTATTGGTAAAACTGAAAAAAAAATACATTTCAATCATTTAGCCTTAAGTATTCATACTAAACAGCAAATAAATAAATACTGGTGTAGCTAGTCCTGAGTGAGCCCTGCATCAAAATTTCTTAGGAGCTTTCCTTTAGGGCACTTATACATTTTTTGATTTTTCGCTTACACATTTTTGGAGCCTAAAGCTTGGGGTAGGGATGGCGATTCTTTCCGAAAAAGATAGATTTTTAAATCGATTCGAATCGTAACCTGATGAATCGGTTCACAAAAAAATCGAGATCTAAAAGATCGATTTCTAAAAAATCAATTTTTTTTCAGGTCTGCATTTACAATGTAAATATAAATCCATTTTATGAAAAACAAGAAAAATACCATAATAAACGATTTCTTATCAGTAAAATTAGGGGATTTTTTTAGTTCAGGGAATTCGACAATTACAATTATTTTTATTACCATATCAAAGTATCAGGTATAAAAGAAGACATTTATATTTTCTAAATTTATTTGTTACATGCAATCGAAAAAAGGCGCTCACAAAGAACAGATGATCCCACGATACTCGTAAAGATCATGATTATTGAGTGAACGTTATGACAAATAGAGGTTTTTTTTTTTTTTTTTTTTTTTTTGTTTTGTTCTTGCCAGTAAAGTATAGAATCATACTTCAGGTGCACTACTGCCTGCAATAAATAGTGTTTAAATTCTTCGTTTTTTATGGTTTTTACCAAAACGAAAAAAAATCAAATGTCGCTTTTCCAGAATGAAATATCGATTCGCTGAATCGATTCAGTGCTACAGATCGATTTAAAAAATCAATTTTTTTTTTTTTGCCCGAGAAATCGATTTTTCGATTAATTGATCTCAGATGGCCATCCCTATCTTGGGGGCCCCGTATCACTGATACCTTGGTAGATACGCCCCTGTAAATGAGCCCAGAGGAGCGAGATAGAGGTTTATATTTCTAGTATGTGGGGATTTTAAGTAAATTCTTGTGAAAGATTTATGAAAAGATTATGTTTTTCAGAAAACATGTCACAGCTCTAGTTTTACGAAAAATTTGTTTTATCTCTTGACAGGTGAAGCAGTTAACTTTCCACAGTAAATTGACGCACTTGTAATGGGGTTTAATTTTTTATTTATTAAAAGAAAAAATATTTTTGTATATGTTTATGTGTGTTTCCCCTATCTCGTTTCTGGCACTATCCCCTTCGTGGAGACAGTTATGGTTCATAATTATTTGTTTTGACAGTGGCAGAAATTATTTGTTTGGGCGTTTCACGAAACATATTTGCGAGCTGGTTTTTTATAAAAATAATTCGGTGAAATTTAAATTTGGAAGATAAACCATTTTCTGCCAGCGCTAATTTTAGATTCGTAAGATGATTGATCTGACAGAATTAGGAAAAAAATTAATCTACAATGTTACCTACTTTTTAGTGCACTAAATAAGTAGATGAATATATTTTTCTTACTATAATTGATATTTAAGTGATGATGTAAACACATGATAGAGCCAATCTAGAGCTCCCATCAAGATTCGATTCTTTGAACTGTTGAGGAGTATTTCATTCTTTTACACGTGATAAAGTGAAGTCAAGACAGCTTGTGTGTTGATTAAACTGAAGTAGATCAAGAACTTTATTTATTGAAGATAGTCACGGTAAGTAATTATTTGTTTCGACCAAGAGGGGATGATTGTTTGAAATACATAAACACAAATGTTGTGACATAAATTTAAGAGCCTAATGTACAGATTATTGAAGTTAAGAGCAGGATTATATATATTTCCTATCAACATGAGTTAAGAAATTTTTAGGCAAACAGTTTACAAAAAATCTTAGGGTATCCGACTACCCTAAAATCGTAAATTTTGGCAAAAATCGACAAATTTTTTTATAATTTTATTTTATAGGCCATCTTATTAGCTTTATAAAAATATCAAGCTTATTATTTTTACTAGCTTACCATTCACTAGTACAAAAACCAGGGGCGTAGTTACCACCGTATCCGTGATACGGGGCCCCCAAGCTACAGGGGCCCCAGCATGTGTAAGAAAAAAATCGTAACTATTAAGAGGCCCAAAAGATGGCCCCCAAAGAATCTTGGATACAGAGCTCACTCAGGACTAGCTACGGCAGTGACAAAAACTACAAGTGTTTTAGTAAAAAGCAGAGGCCACTTTAAGCAAGATCACTTTCAAGCAAGAAATCATACTTTAAAATGCGTTTTACTCGAAATGTGTGCTTTTTTTTTAATACTCAAACGGGGACAGTTATTGCTCAAGAAGTTTTGAAAAAAAAATAATTGAAATTTTTTGTGTATATTCTGTATAATAGTAGAAGTGTTTTAACCTTCAGATTTATCAATCACTGTTTTATTATAAAATTTACAAGCCCTTATGTGAATATAATCACTGTTTTTTTTAAAGCAATTTCATATAATAACTATGATAGCGTGCTCTAGTTTTTGTTAAAATTAAAAAATACGTCTTATCCTAAGAGTCATTTCAAAAATGAATAGCAAAGCAACACATCAAAATTGAAAATTTGTTTATAAACTTTTTGCACAGAATGGACCCCGTTTATGTAATTTTTTGTAAATGTTTACCAATTTTAGTAAGAATAATTCCTTTTTTTTCTTCTTAATTTTATCATATTTTTCTTAAAATGTACCAAATAACCAAATAAATCTTTAAAAAAAACCCCACCGTATCTCTTATCTTATTTTTTAAAGAAAAGTTGTCGCAAGTAGTCAGATACCTTAAGAAAATAGTCCACAACATTTTTCAATTATGAAAATTCTCGTTTTTGGTGTATTGTTTTCAGGCATCGAGTTTTCAAGCTATTAAATAAGAAGGCATACACTTAGCAGATAACATCTGCTTGAAGCATTTTGCGAAATATAAGTTTTATGATTGTTCTTTGAAGTTTTACATAACAGAATAATTTGTTTTTACCACATAAACATATTTTCAAACAATACACGATTATTAAGAGGTATGAAATGGAGTATAATATAATTTAATCGCCAGTTTTGGTACATTTAAAACAAATGTTCTAGTAGACTGCATTCAACTTAAGAATTGTTCAAAAATACTGTTTTAAAGCGAGAAAGATATTGTTACGTTGATCGGGATTCGAGGATTTTATGCCAATCAGTCGCAAAGAACAAAACAGTTCTTTAAGAGCGATGAGAATTTATTGTCCTTGAAATACAGGATTCAGCAGCAATATTCGCAGAATAAATCACAGAAGGTCTTCACACCTTCAACAGCCCTCAGACACAATTATCGGTGTCTAAAATACACGTTTATAAAAGATTATTCACAAGCAATCGCACGTTCAACAGCCGAAGTAATCACTAATCGCTTCAACAATTACAACAATACTAACTGATCGCTAGTTAAAACTAGACTGACTGACTTTCGGCGAGCATCTCTATTTATATCCCAAGCGGTTAATTCGAGAAAGATCCGCTGGCGTCATAGGTCTTGAAATCTAGATTCTCTACTTATTTCTAGAAGAATCCAGAGGGTCCCGAACTCGCCAAAAATGGTCGCCAAAATCACCAAATTTGTCGCCAACTTGGCTCTATTGCGAAGATTCCGCCAAGTTCCCACTGAATCACCATTATAACGTAAGGGACGGCGTTGCCTGTGAATATTACAATTTCAACATAAAATAAATACAACATAGAATAATATACATGCTTTACACATCCAAATACAAATTATTTACACTATTTTATACAAAATTCGTAACAATATTTTAAAACCGTATCCAGTTGCAGATCTTCATTTTTCTTTTATTTACTGTTGTGCAAGAAAGAGAAATAAATTGCGCTACTATCAAAAAGGGACATGTTTTGAAAAGCAGCAGTGCATGTCAAAATGAAAACTTTTTCTTTTTCGGTAGACACCACAACTTAATTAGTAAATAGCTCATATAGATTTTTTTTTAAACTATTGATCACTTGTATACATTTGGACAGTGATGAAATTAAAATTCAGTGAGAATATTCTCTGAAGCTTCAGAGGGGACTTTTTTTTATAGTGGGTTATTTATATCTTAACTATATTTAGCATCTAAAAATATATTGTCATAAAAAAGTCATTAATATTTGCTTTAAATTGACGTTTTAAACACATCCCCCCCCTCTCGAATCACAGTATTTAAAATAATAATAAAACCTCCTTATAAAAGGAAAAAGAAATAGATACTTTACAAGTTCTGATATAAATTGCTGTCAAAATTTCTTATATTATCAGAATATTCATAATTTAAAACCCATAAGAGATCAGAATATCCTAAAGATTAAATTCTTATAAGAATTTCAATAAATGTTCTTTTAAATTCCTCATGAATTTTTAGCCACTAACATTTTATATTCCTACCCATTTCAAAAACGTTTTAAAAGTTAATAGTGATTTATAAATAATGTAAAATATATCCTTCTTGAAATGTAAAATCGAACAAAACTTTTAAATTATAAGTTTGTATTCCAAAATTCTATTTCTATTATATGTTTCAGGTTTCTGATTATTTGCCAGCTCTTAATACAAAATTTCTGCATTTTTTAATCACTAATTTTAAGTCGAGGTTTTTAAAATACTTTATCCAGTTGTGTGTATGTTTTAAAAAAGCAGAGAACAAACCTTAAACCGTATATATTAAAAAAAATCAGTCAGGAAGCTAGAGAAGATAGGTTCGTTTTTCAAAATTATTTTTAATTCGATTTTAGTGATTGGCAACACTGAATTTAGAAATGAAAATACTGCTGAACCAAGAGTACATCAGAGATCAACAAAGCTGATTATTAACATCGTTTGGCGATGGATTTTATAATGTGGTTTAGTTTTAAACCAGATCAAGTGCCTGGAATAACACTTAAGTTGGCACCTATACCTCTCCAAACTCAACACAAAGTTTAATTCACTATAAAAATTTAAAAAAGACAAATATGCAAAGTTTCTTTTATAATATTGAAGAAAATAAAATTAGTCATGCCCCCCGCTCCAAAAAAAAAAAAAACGTATTATACGGACATAGGAATCTTGTGCTGTAATATATCAATACAAACACAGCACATTAAGCAGGGGCGTAGCTATTGCCGTTATCAGCCGTATCAATGATACGGGGCCCCCAAGCTACAGGGGCCCCAACATGTGTAACTACAGTCCCACTAGCAGGGTGTTCATATCTGAAAAGGGGCCCCAAAGAAATCTTGACACAGGGCCCATTCAGAACTAGCTACGCCTGTGACACTAAGACATGATTTTTTTACAGTTAAAAAGAATCATGGTGAAATATGAGCTATTGTCAAGCACTAAACTCATAGTTCATCAAAAAATCGAAAAGAAATAACACAGAAACAGACGAGATAATTTCCAAGATAAAATTTAGCTTACAGTTATCTAGGAAGGGATAACTAGAAAAACCATCTGTGTGATGAACATGAACAAATCATTCCAGTCACATCATCCACCAAACACAGAAAGCACAAATTTTTACAGAACGGTTTTTTGTTTTAAAGAAAGAAGCCTAAAATGCCTCTTGCTACATGTTGAAAAACCCTTTGAAGCCTCTTTTTGAGGAGTGCGGAGGAATGAATTAACCTTGTCAGATGCCATAAATTCCTGATGTCAAATCGCTGAAGATTGAGGACTTTTCTGGCCAAGCTAGACAGTGGTGTCACTCTTTCCCCGCTGGGTACCATTCACAGATTGACATTCAACGGTCTCTACATTAGAAGCACCCAGGATGAATGGAAAAGATTTTTAAACAGATAGACCCAATGGCCACAAAGGGATTGAAAAAAAGTCCCCCCCCCCTCGTTGATATAGGTGGTCTAACAGGTGTACTTACGTAATTAGTTAAAAAAAAATTTATGCAAAATGTGAATGTTGTATTCAATGAATAGTCTGTGTGTGTTTTTTTAGTATAGAATATAAGAATCATAGCAGTCCAATTAAAACAAAGAGTTTTTTTTAAGTACCACCTGCTGCAATTGAGCTACATTATGTTTTTCTTAAAATAAAAGTTAAAAAAATGCATCTGAAATTCTGAAAATAATTCTCTACAGCAGATTTAAAAAAAAAAAAAAGCAAGACACGAATTGGAGTTTTTTTAAAAAGAAAAAAATAATAATTGTTTCCTGTTTTGTAACTGATAGGACGGTCAATTCAAATTACACTTGAAAACTTCGGAATATTCGCACAAATAAGCATAAATAATCAGTTTCAGTTTAATTTTTTTTTTTTCTCTTTTAATATATTAATAGCTTTTAAGCCAAAAAATACCAAAAACATAATATTTTCCTCACATGTATTATAAAAAAAAATAATAAAAAGATTTTTATTTCTTAAAGCCCTTGGAAAAATTTTAATCTCTGACACTTCAAAATTTGCATTCACATTCAAAGAAAACTAAAAAGTCTTTTTTTAATTAATAATTTACATTATTTTTTATCCAAATCAAAGCTTTTTTTTTCTTCTTGTATTTATTTGATGGCAGCGTTCATCAAAATTTACAAAAATAGTTAAAATTTTCAAAGCTCAATATGAAATTAGTTAAAATCTTTCAATTATATATATGTGTACGTGCGTGCGTGTGAGTGTGTGTAATAATTTTCTGACTAATAATTAATGTGTGTAATAATTCATCTAAGCAACTTTTTAATTTATAATGGTCCTGGCCTTCAGGACTCGCACATAAATAATTAACTAGCAACCCGCATAACGGTATAATCGTAATCGTATCTGTCTCAAAAATTAAAACCTCAGCTTATTCAAAGTAAACTCGAAAGTCATATGATTTGGGAACTTCCGTTTGCCATTTCATATAAAACCTCGACTCAGGAAAATCCTCAGCACGCTTCTTGTCCTCAACATGCAGAATGCGCCTATATCTAATTTGTGCTTTTCATATCCATATTTATGTGTGCGTCTACATGTACAATAAACTGGGTTAACCATCACAACAAAGGACTGTCTCCTCTACATCAAACATCAAAATAATGCTCATCGTTCAAGAAATCATTACCAACGGCCATGATCCTGTCATATATATATATATATTTAGTGTGCAAACTCTAAGCATTTTCTTCTTTTTTTTATTTTGTCATAATTTCTCAACAAATCATCTGGAATGCATAATATTCACTACAGAAGCACATTGTAGTACTTAAAAGAAAAAGACAGAAAAGGCAAAACAGAAAGAATGATGTCGGTGACACTATCTAGCCAAGAAGAAAGAACAACAAACTAAAATCCCTTATGACCTTCAAAAAATGCAATGGTAGCGTGACACCCTCTGCTCATCAAATTATCCAAAAGTTTTATTGAAGTAAGAATTCCTATTCCTCAATAAGCATATATGTTAGTATGGTGTTTTCCGAAGGATATTACCTTGATCCTAAGCATCTCCCCAAAGCATTCCTCACATCCTCCAGGAGTTTTTAAAGCAAACGAACAAGTTGATCCAATCCATTCAAAAGGGCCCTTTCTACAAGCTCTTGAACAGCATAGTAATCCCACAGCCCTACAAGCTCTTGAACAGCATAGTAATCCCGCAGCCCTACAAGCTCTTGAACAGCCCACCACAAAAATGAAATTTGAACCAATGGCACCTCGGAGCAGATGCATGTGGGAGATAACTTCTTCACAGTAACGATTTTCGATGTGAACCTCCGTAGAAAATACACAGCTCTGTCCTGTTATCATAATGCTCGCTCACACAAACAGGCTTGAATTTCCCCTAAAACGGTCTCTTCTTCAGTTGTTAGTGGGATAAAAGCTTGTTCTGACGCTTTCCATATTAATTGGTGTGAAGAACCGTTTGTCGGACTCAAACGATTTTCCTCAATAAAGAGGACGTATCTCCATTGATGGAGATGTTCAGTCTGCGTTCATTTCACCACTGTAAACGATAGCGCCGATGGACTGTGGTCAATGATATATAGTGATGGCGGGCAAATACCCAGGACATCTCTATGAAGGCATCTGGCCGTAATAAACCTAGACACCTATTGCCTGGTTGCCCACTCTCTGGTTTCAGTTTCTTCCCCGGGCAGCCATTTTGAGCCATTATCTTCACTTCACAACAACCAATAGGAAGACTCTCTCTTCGCTGGATTCCATTATCCAGAAAACATCTTGAAGCCAAGTTCCAAGCCTTGAAGCCCAGCCCACTGGCCCACCGCCGCTCGTCCAATAGCCATGCAGTTCAACTTTAGCATGAAAATATCCCATTCGTCCTCTTCCTCTAATAAACTTTTTTCAGATACGGGACTAAGGGTTCCTAGAAACCCAGATGCCCGCAGAACTTTTCGTAGATTCCAACTTTTCTTATTACTGTACCTGTCTTTTGGAGGCTCTCTAAGTTTGTGATACAAAACTTTTGTTAATTGCATACTTTGGGAAAAACTGGTCTTAACATTTGTCTCAAGCGTGTCCTCTCAACCTGATAGTTTACGGTAAACAAATTAAACATACGATCTTACCAGTGACGTAATGAGATTTTAGGGTCCCCCCAGGAATGTTAGGTCTTCGGTCTCAAGTCGGATCTCACAAAGGATTGCAAAATCATACGTACTTGGAGTCAGTCAGGCTTGGGCCCCTTATCATCCTGCCCCCTCCCCGCGATGCAGGGGTGTACGTTGCGCCACAGTATCTCACACATTCACTTACAGCCACTGGCGTAGGTATCAAAATTCTTTGGGGCCCTTTTTTAGATATGGGAGCTCTGATAATGAGACCGTCGACAACATTTTCCGATTTTTTGCCCACACATATTGGGGCCCCAGAAGCTTGGGGGCCCCTTATCATTGACACGGTTGATATGGCGGTAGCTACGCTCCTGCTTGCAGCAAATATCTGAAAATACGTCCCTCCATCTTTCTTTTATAAGCTGCATTGCACGCTGACTCAAGTGTCCTCATATCACCTTTGATGTCATGTTCTTGATATTTATATAAGCATTATCTTTCTATTGAGTGACTTTTCATTGCACTGATAGCACACAAAAGACCCTATTCTCCAATTTCCTGGCTGTATGCAGAAAAATTACTTTGTTTCTTAAGTTCCGCACACTAGTGTATATGAAGCATGCTTGAATTTCTAACTAGTGAACAAATATTTCATCGGATTTTAAGAATTAAATCATATATGTAAATTAATCAAAGAAATGATGAACAGATTAAATATCCTATTTATAACAGAGACGCTAAAATTCCGAAATAGAGAACCAAAAACATGAAATCAAAACATTAAGAAAAAGTCATTTGACGAAAAAAGAACGCTAATAAGTTTTCAAAAGCTGTCACTGACTTAGGGCGGTGAAGTAGGGTTAAGCTAGCTTTATGGGATCCTAACCATCCGTATATAAAAATGTATTGATTCAAACATGAAAATAAATAAATAAAGAGTAAAAGAAACTCACAAATTAATGTTTTTAGAATTTGAGTGAATGAATTTATATCGTACGGGGGGAAAAAAAATCTAGCCATATAATTTAAAAATTTTAGTCATAAAAAAAAATTTCAAACCCTTTATTTTGAGTTGCTGAAAAAATAAAACAATAAACTTTTTTTTATTAAAAATGTCATGTATATATTTTCAAGAAAGTCAAATACTTAAAAGCAGCCAAATTTCACTTGAATTTTGTTTTAACTAAGTTTCAAACCCGTCTCATTCAAACGAAATATCAACAAGCTCTTAATATTTACAAAATACGTTCTGGAACATAATGTGTAAGATACGCATAAAAAATATGAAAAAAACTGGTAGCAGTGTTTAGATTTAAAAACAACTTGGAGGCTTTCCGTTAGAAATCACAGAATAGAAGTGGTGAGATTTAGTATCACAATTACATTGTTCTTCAGATAAGTGATAATCTTTATCATTCTAGAGTGCTACTCATCTGAAGATCTGAAACTCTGAGCCTTTTCTTTCTTCTTTTTGCGCAATATTTATACAAAATAAACAAGGATTTACCTGAATGCGAAGCACTATCAGGCCGGCAATCGGAATTTTTCGAAGGTGAACCATATTCATTGGAACCAGGAACATTAGCAGTCTTTTCCTAAACAACAGAAATAAAAAGAAATGTATTACTATCATGTTTCCATACTTGATTTTTCAATTCCTACCAATAGCTCACACTCTCTATATATTTACTTATCTTGGTGGAATTTTCAATCGTTAATAAAATACATTTTAAAGCGCTCAATTGAGCTGAAATTTTATATACATGATTATTTTGGATGACAATACAATAATTTAATTATAATTAATAAAAATTAATTGACTGAGACTATTTATTTAAAGAATTACAGATACAATCACGTTGGCTTCATTTTTAACGACATGGGTCAAAACTTTAAAATAATTTTTTTTTCTCGCGTTTTAAAGCATTCAGTTGAACTGAAATTTTATATACACGATTGCTTTGGATAACAATACGATATTTTAATGATAATTAATAAAAATTAATTACCACTTAATGTTGTGATTCTGTCATATGTATATACATATTTATATTAATTGTAACTATTTAATAAAAAGTAGCTAAAATAAAAATTTTCTTTGTTGATCTAAGTAGGAATTGACTTAAATTTTTTCTTATATTACTTGTTCATTTTGTAATTATAATCTAAACGCGTATTTCTAGTATGAATATAACTATTGAATATCCCCAATTGAAAATATATATGTAATAGTAATATCTAGCATTCTTGGGTTAAAATCAACATCAGTTAACTTTTCTCATTAATATAAGACAATGAATTCGAAAATAACTATTTAAGTGGGACTGGAGGGAATTACAACTTTGTAATGTTTATAGATTTTTAAAACATATTTATATTATATGTAAAAGATAATATTTGTTTAAAATTGCACGCAAAATTATATACAGCAGAACGTCGTTTATCCGAATAAATTGGGACCAAAAACTGTTCGGATAAGCGGGTTTTCGGAAAACCGAACACCGAATGTGATTCATGCAGTGTATGAAACCGGACACTAAACGAATATTGAAAATCATCACATGCGGGAAACGTGCTAGAAGAAAAAGCAAAATAGGTGCAAAATGTCGCAATTTTACCTTTATTGTGTAAAATAATCACTTATTTTTCGCTGTACCATTGTACACCTTCGTTTTTTCGCTGCAAGGTCTCTGATTCTCTTGAGCAGCAGTAGTTTAGCAGGACAGCACTCTGATTGTTGTTCGTACCACTCCATAGCTATCTTTAACGCAGAAAACGCGTCAGCATTTGATGGTCCCTAGCTACTTTCGTTGTTGTTGTTGTCCTCGTCCTCATCCGCTTCATGGTCGACGGGGTCGGATTCTTCTTGCACGTAAATCACAATCTCGTCATCATTTAGCATTTGAAATCCACTGTCTTCTGCATCGCTTGCCATCCAGATTTTTACATCTTCATCACATTCTTGAAATCCTGGGATCGATTGGACAAAGTCGGTAATCTCCTCCCAGTGGTCGTCATTGTTGTCTTTTTCGCCTTCTAAATTAACAAAAGTTGACAAAAAAAACTGATTCGGATATTTGACGCTCCGGATAGTAAACGTTCGGATAAACGACGTTCTACTGTATAGGCAAATGGGAAAACATTACGAAGTTTCAAGCGCAAGCTACTAGTGACGACCTCGTAATTTTATACCACCCCACTCTTCAAACTTCCACATCACACCACCGAGAGGAGATTCAGCCTCGCCAGATTTAGCATACATTAGCCTTTTTATACGGCGGATCCTTGTAGGCACCAAGACACGAACGCGTACTATTCAACAGATACAACCCTGGCCACAAGTTAACGACCATGATCTATCGGCTATCACGGCTTTTAACATTAGCCAAAGATGCCGACACAAACACAGTTCTTACAAATTTTCAATACCCAATTCAAGTACCAAAAACTAATAATTAAAATTGATATTTTGATTTAGTTAAAAACAAGTTGAATGTAATTTTTGTTGTTGTTGTTTAAATACTTAAAATTACATATTTTTAATGACTAAAAAAACTAACAAAAAATCAACATAAATTATTACATCATAATTATTTTTTCCCACGATAAAAATTGTTCAAATTCAAGTTTTAAAGATTGTACTGACGTGGAAATATTTTGAAAACAAAAAATGTAAATATATAGAGCAGATAATCAAATAGAAAAAAATTTTGCAGTAAAACATAACTATCACAAAGTTCCTCATTCAGAGCAAATATAGCATAAAAATAAATGAATTCATTTTAAAATAAAATAAAATGTCAAGATCCTTAAAAAAAATGTTTTCCCCCGAGATTAAGCCATTTTTTTTTTTAACTGAATCAATTTCAATTACTCCATATACTCTCATCTGGAAACAAATAATTCAAAACGATGACGATACAAAATAAGAAATTCTTTGCACTGCCGACAAAAACGAAAACAGAAAAACAAGTCTCTGGTAATTTGAGATGATATTATCGAAGTTTTAATCTGTAACTAAGCGTCGCGTTTCTATTCCTTTTCTTTCTCTCTTTACACGAAGTATAGTAAAAAGATTGTATAAATATATTCAAAGATCCGTTGATAAAATTAAATGAACCGTAGAAAACAAGAGCATATTTCATTACAAAAGTGTGTTAAGGCCATGTTAAACAAATCGACGATGAACAAATCTGTTAACTGATGGCGTCAAATTTTCTTTGAAACAAACTACAAATAAATCTAAATATGAAAAAAAAATTCCAAGAATTATGTATGATATATAATCTTGCACGTACTTATTCCTCTTTATCCTTATCGCCTTTTATCCCTTTTTTTTCCCACACTTGTTATAGTTCTCAATTTAATTTTACTTAATTAATTGTCGATATTAATAAAATATAATTTAAATGTTTAAAAGACATTTTGTAAATAAATTATAGTTTAAAAAACTAAAAGACACGCTTTTCTAGTTAATCGAACTAAAAAGTGAAAAACAATTCCTAATATAAGAATAAAATGATTAACGAAAAAATTAATGTCATTGTGGTAAAAGCGTGGGGTCCTTTGTACTACATTTTACACTATAACTCTACATTTCAGAATAGAACTTGGTAAACACGGGTGTCACGACCCCGGGGTACCCCAGTGATTCTTCTCTATTTTCGACCCTCCATCTTGTCATCCAATTTCTCCTTTTCTTCTTTACCCGTCCCGACCACAGACCTATGAATGTTTGGCGCAGTATAGCCAAAACTGGCTCTCTTGCGCCATAAAACACCAAACTCATCATCATCTTCAGAATAGAACTGCTAAGAAATTATAATAATTGATATCGAGCACCCCACGTTGTTACTACAATGACATTAATTTTCTCGTTAATCATTTTATTCGTATATTAAGAATTATTTTTTACTTTCTAGTTTGATTAACTGTAAAAGCGTGTTTTTTAGTTTTTTAAAACAAAATTTATTTTTCATTTTTGTGTTCGGTCTGCAATAAAAGCGTCTTTTAGTTTTTTTCACAAAAGGAGCACTTTTTGTTTGTTTGTTGTATTTGTAATAATCATGAGAGCGTTTTCACTTTAAGGTTGTAACAATCTTTTAGTCATCAAATATGGAATTAGTCGCCAAATTTGGAAATAGGAAATCGTTAATCCTGGTGATCCTGATCAGGACAATGGAACAAAATTATTAAATTATTGTATTGCCATCGGTCCTTGAAAAGTATGCAAAATTTCGAATTAACCTGAACTTTTAAAGTAGGTGAAAATCGAGTTTAAAAATTCCGTTACATACAGGTGAAGCTAATAACAAGCGTGTTAAAAAGTCTCTAAGCTTATTTTAAAAATTAAAATGGTCAAAGGACAAAAAATGTCGTTCTATGATGAGTATAAAATGATTCCAATGAAGAGTATAAAATGAATTAAATGTTATATAATAGTAATCAGTTGAAATATCTATCATATAAATGCTTGCAAAACTTTTGTTATGTTATTTCATAAAATGTTTCATGAATTCATTGTTATAAATTCATTTTGAAAATTTGCTTCTTTAAACGATGAAAGATATTTCAACATTTCTATTCACATCTTTGCATTTATTGAAATTTTAATTTTCTTTTTCATCGCACATTTTCAATTACTCAGCATTTTGATTTCATTCATTCAACTCAATTTTTTTTAATTCAAAATTCATTTTGTGATTGAAATTCGCTCTGCATAAAGCATCAAAGTTTTGTAATACATTAAGAAAAAGTAGAGCACCTTAATCTCATCATTGTATCTTAATTATTTTAACTTACTTAAAAATGTCCCGATTGAAAAAAGCGTTTGAAATAAAAGTGGTTTCAAGGAAAGAAAGATAAAAAATAACTGATAATTTTTTTTAAAGTTTTTTCTCTATATTTGATTTAAAATTTGTCAATTCTTTATTTTTTGTTTAAATATAGCAGAATTTTATTTTAAAAAAAAATTACTTTGAAATTTATACTACTCTGAACAATAATCTAGTCCCTATGAATGTTTTTGCTTAAATATAGCAGAATTTTATTTTAAAAAAAAATTACTTTGAAATTTGAACCACTCTGAACAATAATTAAGTCCAGATGAAATAATGAAAACAACAAAAATGTAAATAAATCAAGAAATTATGAATCTTTTGGTAAACTCTTTTTATATATGTGTGTATGTATGATCTAAATACGTATTTTAAAAAATTCTTATTAATTTTCATTTAAAAAAAAAAACAGGAAAAATAAAGAACACTTTATGAGGCCTGAATCCTTTTAAAGGTAGAGGAAAAACGTAGACTTTAAAAAATGAGTTTTTCTAAAAAAAAATGGCTTTTTTTAAATAAAAAGATTTGAAATATAGATAACAATTTGCCTAGTAAAAATTTTAACCAATCCCTTGAAAAAAAAAATGATGACATTTATTAACTATTGGTTTAATAAACAGACAGAAAAATAAATTGGGTAATGAATAAGAGGCAAGAAAAAAAAAATGATCGATTTCTTACAAAACATTTTGTAATAATACCTTGCAACCATATTATTGTAAATCAAACCAAACCAAAAAGGTCTAACAATCACGACAAGTAAGGGGAAAAAAATAACAGACTTATAAGTATGGAATTATTAGTTAGCATTAGGAATAAAACAACCATTCTTTTACGTGTCGAATGGAACAAAATAATAATATTCCACGACAATGAAAAAAATACAGTTTTTTACCATCCTAAAAACATTCTTTTTTCTCTTAATCGTTAGATTTTAATCAGCATAATTATAATATACAGGATATTTTTTTAAAGTTTTGCTTCTTTTGTAAAGACAATATTCATCGAACAATACAAAAGTTCGAGAGACAACAAAACGGATGATAAAATCACACACACAATTTCGAAGCGCAGTAATTTTTCTCTCCACGCCAGAAGCAAACCATCAAGTACAAACATTAAAAATATGACAGCTGTAATTTGTGAAGCAATCAAAACACACCTCTTCGAACGCTGAATTTCGAAGCATTCCACGACAGAGCTCCCCTCAGGGGCCCTTGAGAAAGAAAAGAAAAAAAAGAGAAAGAGAGAATTACTTCAAAAAAACACAACATTCCATCGAAGTTTTCACTTTAGAACAAATTAGACAGTATATCATTTGAAAGGAAATAAAAGAAGATAGTCGCAATATAAAATATGATGTCATTTTCTCCAAGTTATATATATATTACATTTTACTTTAACCATCATGTGAAAAAGTTTTCCATTGGTCATGATCGCCGATAATCAATCGATCATACAGGAAAACATCACTAATAATTCTGCCGGAAGATTTGAAAATTTCATTTGAATTTTGAGAAGCGGTCTTTAAAAAGTCCTGGGGGGACACACAATCACATTGCAGCAGAGAATGATTAATGCCAAGCTATTTATCTTTAACCATCTGTGACAGACACTAAGGTCAAAGTATTCAAAATTCAAGAGGGAATAAGTTTTTGCTTCACCATGCCTGTAAACAGTATTTACTGCGATTTTTCCACATCGAAAACGAGATAAGAAAGGGTGGATTTTTCTTTTATAAGTATAGTATATTTGAAATTTTCTGCGAGTGTGTTGTACGGGGTCTGCAATTTGTCACGCCTTGTTAAAAGATTAACCAATGAAGATAGGGTGAAGGTTAGGATGGTTTATAGTCGCTGATAGTTTTTACTAGCTGTTTCTCTTATCTATGTGTGTTATCCAATTTCTGTTATGGAACTATTTTAATACACTCAGGAATAGGAAATCTGGAAATGTTGGAGGAGATAAGAATGGATTTTAAATTGACGGTCTATAAATCTTTCTTTAGAATATTCGTTGAAAATGAGTGGTTTTATTCTAATAAGTACCGGAACAGATAAGACGTGAATAAGAGAGGAGCAATTTTCTATTAAGTGTGTGGCAGACAAAATAAATTACTGAAACTCGTAAAATGTGAAATGTGGAAAAAAGCAAGATGGAGGACGAAAGATTATTGCTGAAAATCTTCTGGAGTTCTCTTGGGAAAAATTTCTGATTTAAGAAAAAACCTAGCTGCAATTTGCATTAACCCCTTAACTGCCGATTAAAAGTTACATGATTCGCTCCCCAGTGCAACGTTTTTCGTATAGGTGATCGTATACGGTGTATTTGGCAGTAAAAGAAAAGGAAAAAAATATGAAAATTCTTCTATGAGATAAGTAAATCCTTCGTAAACCCTATCAAGGTCATTGTATTCCATTCCTAAGTCCTAGGAATAGTTTTACTGATAGTAGCGCAAAGAAAAGTTCGTACTTCGGAAAGACGTATATATACGTCCGGAACAGTTAACACAGTAGCTATGCGAGACGTATATATACGCCGGCGGCACTTAAAGGGTTAATGCAAATTGTTAAGAGCAGTAACATGATTCAAGTGAAAGAAATATGAAATTTTTAATTATTGGATCATATTAAAACAAATGCAAAATACTAATAATAAATTAATCAAATAAAATATTTAAAAAATTATTATTTAATGTAAAAAGTTAACTGTAAAGAAAAAGTTTTCTTGTAAAATCATCTTCAATTTTACATGAATGAATATATTATTATTAAACCATTATTCTTAAAGAAAAAAAAAAAATTAATTTATTCATTGATTTTTTTAAAAAATACTTCGTTTCGTCTTTAACGTTAAATTTCACTTACATTCGTCACAAACATAATTTTGGAAAATAATTAGTTGACGAATATGCATTTATTGGATTAAATTCTTTTTATATTTATATTTATATTTATATTTATACAAACAGTAATAAGTCTCGGTAGCGTAGTAGTCATAGTCACAGATTCATGGTCAGCTTGTTATGAGCCCGAGCACTTGCGCCCCAGAAGACCCACCGCATAGAGGGGCTGAAGTATGTTGAATTTTCCAAGGTTTAAAGTCCTTCCGCTGGCATGGTTTGAAGTTTGGAGAGGGGGTGCCAGCTCAGGTGTCATCCTCGTGACTTGAACTTGGATAAAAAAATACGAAGTTCGTCACCAATAGGCTTTATAGAGCGACGTTAATAATACACTCACTCCCTCAACGAATAGTATTCCTCATCGAAAACAATTAATTGAAAGAACTTTTATGACTTTTAAACATTTTCATAAAAATATCACTGTTAGTGTTACTTTTATGATCAGAGAGGGAATTAGTTCTCTTACTGGAGAGGAAAGGGCTACAGCCTGATGATTAAGGTCCAGAGCTTTGTGTGGCAAGCAATGACTGAAATGAGCCGAGGTTCTGATCTTGATTTCATCCAAACATGTCGAGAGGAATAACAGGTGCTACTTCATTGGACAAGGATTTAAGAATTTTCACAGGGGTGCTGAGAGGAAGTAAAGGGAGGTATCACTCACATCACAAGAGCATTATAAAAAAATAATGAAGTGTATCCCCAATATCCCTTAACCTTTTAACTTTCATGCCCGAAATAATCTCGGGCACAGCACTGGTGTTCGAAAATGTCACACCCGAGTATTATTCGGGGTAATTTTTTTTGAGTGCATCGTATTGTTTTGCCCGAAAATATATTGGAAGACGTTTAGTTCGGCTTCATCTCTTTGTCAAACCCGACTGATTCTCGGGAAAGTTAATGTGCGCTCAATTCAATAGATGGCAGCACTTTACTGAAGACTTCAAAGGTTAGAGGTTAGAAGTTCTTTGGTTCAAAAAAAATTTGACAATTTGTGTACCCAAATCATCAAAATAACTTGACAGTTAAAGGGTTAAGAAGCCCAAGAGCAGGAATGGCCAATATGTAGTACGCGAAGTTAATTTTAAGATCAGATGCTGAATTGATTTAAAAAATTCGTTTTTTCTAACGCCTGTGACAACAAGTAGATCACGAAACATTTAAATTGGGAAAAGGTGATAGGCTATACTAAAAGGTTGACCACCCATGTCCTAGAGCAGGGGTGACCAACCCAAATGACCTCGCGGGCCACTTCGGAAGAACTTTACAATCCCGCGGGCTGCATATAAAAATATATATCTTTATATTAGACTTGGATCCATTACAAACATTTGTTGGAGTGAAAATTTAAAACAAGACTGACATATTATTATTGTTTTCATTGTTTTTCATGTACGCAAACATAGAGAGCATAATAATAATAATAATGCAATGCTCAAATAATGTTTAGTTTATTTAATTAGTAAGACATCTGTTTCCCAACTCTTTCACTTAGTTTTTGCAAGTCGACCGACCTCAATGCGTGTATTGGCACATCGTAAATGATATATTACAGGTTTTCGTCCGTTAAGTTTGAACACGATTTATGTTCAATAAATTTCAATTTAGAAAAAAAAAAGAAATTCGCAGTAACATAAGCAACGTGATAAAATAATAACAGTTATGGCGTTTATTTTTTATAAAAATAAAAAATAACTCTCTTTAAACAAAAACTTTTGTACAATTCGAAGTCAAGTCGATGTACAAGTCGAATTTTGTTAAGTTGTAAAGAATCTCGCGGGCCACAGGCGGCCCCCGGGCCTAGAGGATTATTGATTTAAAAACCAGAATTTTAGGTTTTCATTTCTTCACTACTCTGTCTCTCTTTCTGAGTCTAAGGCAATCCCTTCACAGAGATGTAAGAGTCTGGTAGGTCGTGCCCCTTCACGTCTCGATTCCATATACAATTACTGAGAGAAATTTCGATTATCTAAAAAATCATCCCATAGTAAGATTTGCAAGAATGCATAGAGAAAAGTACATACCTAAACATCCCTCTTTCAACCGATCACGATTCAAAACGGCTTAGTCTAAGCCAAATACGATGTTAATTAATTTTTTAAAAACTAGTTAAAAACAGCGTTTGGCAGCCGAGTGGTAGCATATCGGGTTTCCACGCCAAAGGTCCGGGGCTCCAACCCCGGGCAGGGTAGGGTCGACTCAGCCTTTCAGTGGGTCGATAAATGAGTACCAAGCTTGCTTGAGAACTGAACACTGGTGATTTCGCGTCAGACTGACCATCTGATCGGGACATCTGCTCATGCATCTCAATGCTTAAGTTCACGAAAATTGAGATGGGCACAGTAGGCCTTGGCTCACCATGGTTGCGCCACTGAGTTTAGTTTAGCATAGTTAAGAACTAATATTATTATATAGTATGAGGTAAATACTTTGAAATATATATATATATATACAATTATGATAATCGATAATAGCAATAAATATATCCCGCACACCCCACATGAAGTACAGAGCAATCAGTCAGTATGGAATAGATCAAAAGTCCTAGATCAAAGCTTCCGCTACAAGAAGTTACTCAGACAAAATCGATTTTTATTTTTCTATTATCTTCCTCCTAAAACTTACTCCTGTCTATCAAAATCAACTTTCCATCCCTTGATTTGTTAACGAACGAGGGAGCTATCCTGTCTTTGACAAGAGAAGGCCACCTCGGGAAGTTATCGCCACGATTGCAATCAAGCCGCCACTGCATGTTTTGGATTTTGATGTCAGCTTCCGGAAAATGTAGGTCTTCATTGCACTCTCCAGAACCCTAATGAACGTAAATTAGCTACTTAATGCACATGGACAGTTGTACTTAATCAATCAACCCCGCCTATCCATGTGTGTGCCATTTCCTACACGCCAGTTTTAGTGCGCGATGAACGAACAAAACACTTTTTTTTTTTAGTATTCCGTCGTCATTGACTCGATGCACAGCTATCTTCACTTTTTATTTAAATACATAAAGAAAAAATCAGAAAAATAAATAGATCAATTCATTTTGATGAATGCATGAACGTATAATCATAACAGCTGGCAGAAGTTTTATTTAAATAATATACAGTTACGTAGTAACAAATTTCAGTTGTTACGTTCAAGAAAAGAGTGTGTGTGTGCAGGGGCGGCTCTAGGGCAGCAAATTTTAAGGGTGGCATTTGCATCGAATTTAAAAAATATTTTTTTGTTACAAAAAATTTGATATATTTTCTTAAATATTATTGGGTGTGTGAATTTGGTATTTCATTTAACGTATCCTATTTCCTTATTTTGTACTCTGTATGTTTAATATCAGTTTTCTTTTATGTTGAAACTTGGAAGAGTTCGAAGCAAGAGTATATGTTAAATCATGATATTTGATATGTTTACACATCTTAAACTTTCTCCCCATTCAGGAGTGGGGTCAAAATAGACATTCCTTTCACCATACAACGTCCGGTGTCAGCTGTCCAAAAGGGGCAGTGTTAATGAGAGTGCCAGTGACCCCAACCATCAGTAAACTTTTGCGAAGAAATTGACTAGCTGAAATGGGGGATTTCTTCCCTTACATTTTATTCCTTTGAAATAATAACAGGTAATTGTGTTCTTAATTTCAAATTGTTTTGTGTGTGTATCTATGTGAACAATTTATCTTTTATAATTATAATTTTTTGCTTTGCAGAAGTGGTAGCATTTTTCTTTTTTTTTTTTTTTTTTTTTTTTTTTTTTTTTTTTGTCCGGGGTGGCAAAACTACTACAGCCGGCCCTGGTGTGTGTGTTTAAAAAAGAATCCATTAATAGGTTTTGAATTAATGTCTACATAGAGCTACATGATTGCAATTTTGAATCCCCTCAAATGACGCAGACCAGGAGTCGGCAGACTTTCGTGAGAAGAGTCAAGTTGTCAGTAAAGTAGAATAATTAAGGTGCATACCCGGGGTGGGACAGCTCTGCGATATCAGTCGAGATCAATACTATAGCGTTTCAATTGATATTTTTTATATTATTTAAATAGTCTTCCACACAGTATATAACATTTTCCATTCCTTCAAAAACTAAGAACTCCCGAAGATATTTTAATTTTTGTGTTGTGCTTTTGAAGTAAGAACAGCCATTGTGAAAATGTCATGATGTTGGGAATCAAACTTTTAAAGCTTCGAGGAAAGAGTTTCCATGTCAATAACAATATAAGTGCTTTAGTCTCTAATTTAATGTTTACAGTAATAGTTAAAATCCGCTTTGGTTGTTGTGCACTAAAGTTTATTTGCAAAACCCATATCATTTTCATATCAAAATTGCATTCGTCTTCCATGCTTTAAATCACCCATTTTTAAGTAAGCCAATTTAGATCTACCAGGTGAACCTGTTAGGTACCTTCTGTAATGTATATTTAAATATATATGGATACAAGTAAATTTTTTAATAGATAATTATAACGAAGAAAGAGAAATGGAAACAATATTTTTTGTAGATATAACTATTTTTTAACAATACATAGAGACATAGAGGTACTTCGTAAAATTAAGAAGAGCCACAATCATCTATGGAAGTATACGGTTTGTTGACCCCTGATATAGACAACACAAAAGAAATTAGCATTAATTTTCCTGACTTCCATATCAAGAAACAGATTCAGGACCCAGTTCCAAATTAACTTTGTGACGGGGCTTTATCACGCCTTCTCACTAATCCTCTTGGGGAATCTTTGGGGACAGAATGGCATTATTTCAATCCAACTCTCTCAAGAAAAAACCGCAATATGCAAATTAGTGAATAGATATATAAGGGAGCTTTAGCATTCTCGCGTCAGTTGAATAGAAGCCGGATAGTAATAGAATAATAGTGGAAGAATAGAATACAAGAAGAGACAGAAAGTCGAGGGCTGTTCGCCGTGAGATATTGGTAAGAGATTAATTATAGAACGGACTTTAGCTTATTAAGGAATCTACAGTAGATAATGATTCTGAGGTTAATTTCTCATAAAGATAGTGAGTAGGATTTCAGGCGCTATTTTACTTAGAAATGATAATTACGTAGTATCACTCCTGATCATAATCCTCTAAGTAAGACTTGCGATGCGTTGCTCAATATATATATAGACAATAATAAGTTAAATTTATTATGGAGAATTTGAGTGGGCAATCATTTATTCCTACAAATTTAGGTCGCGTAGATAAAGAAATGATACCCTCGGGCAGAAGGGTATCACAACTTTTAGGTTATTGAAGGGGCACTTACATCCTACGAAACTGAATATAAACAAAAATGACTTGATGCATGTTGGTTATCATTGCACTTAGAACATAATGGCTATAGACAACCAATGGCGACTTCCACACTATACCAATGTGAAGACTTTGAGCCTCGAGAGACGCTCATTAGCCCCAAATATTTTTTAAAAAATCTACGTGTAGCATCTCCCATCAGTGGCATACACAGAATACTTTTATATAGGAGTGGGAGGCAGTAGCGCAC
>BMAV01007706.1:350271-371542 GCA_019973955.1 Trichonephila inaurata madagascariensis
CCCCGGACCCCTAGGACACCCCTTGTGTGCGCCACTGGTGGGAGGGATATATTTAGAAACACGTAGACGCGAAAGAGTTAAAATTAAAAAGATATTGGTCTATGGGGATTGAACCACCAAACTCCACCCTTGTGTATAAGTACCACTGTCTCTCATCACATTTTGCAAAATGCAACAAGTAGAATCAAAACTCGAAACCACGGCTAACATCAACGGCTCTAAGACTATTTTTACTTGATACCACGGCCCTATTTAGAATAGTATATTTTCGCTTTAAAAATTCAAACTTTAAAACTTATAACGAAGTAAAAAAACAAACTAAACAGTTGGGTTGAGAGAACGGTTGTTTTTCGGGATAGTTAACTATTACAGTGAGGTTCAGTATAAGTGGCTACTTAAACCAGCGGTCATAGTAGGTTCGAGTCATTTTTCACATAAGCTTTTTGTCATAAATCTCCTGATATCAGTTGCTGCAATAAACGTAACTGGATCTTTTGAGAGATATAAAAAAAGGAAAGTGAGAGACATCAGCTCGGATGCACGTTCTCTTGTCACTTAAAAACAATTTTAAATTGAATTTTTTGACGCTGTCAGAAGTGCTTTTAATCAATGCTTCCCAAACTTTTTATCTCCCCGGACTGGTCAATATTTGATAATTTGACCACGGCCCACTGAAGGGTGGGACGTTGATTATTTATATTTTAGATTGCTTTGATTTATAATTTTAATTTATTTGTATTTTAAATAAGCTTTCAGAATACAATACAGTTACACCAAAAAAAATGAAATAAAGTGAATTAACTTGGATTATAAGGTGAGAGATATACACCACAGTAAATAAAGTAGAAATAATTTAATATTCCTTAGGCAGCCCGGTACCATTTGATTCAAGAACCAGTACCGGTCCACGGACCGGGAGTTAGGAACCACTACTTAAAATAACCTCATAGGAAAACTCAATGATTTAATTCATTTCTTTTTATTAACGTCACTCTTTAAGGTATCCGACTACGTTCGAAACCGTTATTTTAAAAAAGAGCATAAATAGATAATTTTCATGATATTTTGTGTCACTTGGATTAGAATACATATATAAAATTGTTTTAAAAGGACATTTTAACAAAAAAAATTATTTAAATACAATATTTGGGCAAAAAAGTAACTTAGAATAACCTTTTTTCAAAATGTTTCTCCTTTTGTGCAAAATGCTTCTCTTACAATAATATTTTGCCTGTATATAGCTCAGACCTCTGTACAGAGGCTTGAAAAATTCACATTATTTTCAGAGTTACAACCCATTGAAATAATTATTGGCGTTCTTTTCTTAAAATTTCTCCCCTCTGTTGTCGTAAAACATGGATAAAACCACTTCTAAGTTACATATTTCAAAAATTCTAGTTGAGGCTCTGTACAGAGAGGTCTGAGCTATATACAGGCAAAATATTATAATAAAAGCATTTTTCACAAAAGGAGAATATTTTGAAAATGGGTCATTCTATGTTCCTTTTTTGTCAAAATATTGTACTTGAATAATTTTTTATTGTAATACTATTCTTAAAACAATTTTATATACATTTTCTAATCTAAGTGACACTAAATATAAATATTATCCATTTATACGTTTTTGCAAAATCACGGTTCGGGACGTAGTCGGATACCTTAAAAGCAATCCGTTAAACAAATATTTACTTGAATCATATTTTATGAATTCCATTCACAGTAAATTAAACGAAATGTTTACTATATGAAATATTTTCATACATTCTTATCTGATTAATCAAACAATTACAATCATAAATTATCAATTTTTAATGATTTAAAAAATTATTTCGACATTCTGTATGACATTTATAGCCACCTTAGCCTTTTCAAGCCATAAAATTAATTGTATTTTGTACTCATTAAAGCAAGTGTAAACATCCTTATTTAGGTACATACACAATTCATTAATTTAAAAAGCCAATTTTGTAAATCAACCGCAGCTTCATTCTTCATATATAATAACTAATTAATGAGCGATGCGCAATGTAATCTTTCTGCCAATTGCTATTCTAATTCCTTTAATGAAAATTAGCACTATTAAATTAGTTGTGTCGTCATTGTTTGTACAAAGCTACGTTATTTTCTCAAGTAGCGAATCTAGTACGTTAAAATGCATACTAATTAATGTTGAATAACCTTTTCATTCACGTACATAATCCATTAAGAAATATAATTATGACTTAAAAATGAAATTCTTCCGTTTTACTAAAGAAATATAATAATTTATTCCTGAAAGAAATGCATTCATAAATTTTGATATTAATATCATTAGAGTTATAATAAGCTCCGACAAATTTATTACGTTTAATACAACTTAGATATGCATGTAAAGTATTAATTTAATAAC
Organism: Trichonephila inaurata madagascariensis; assembly: GCA_019973955.1. Lineage (NCBI taxonomy): Eukaryota > Metazoa > Arthropoda > Arachnida > Araneae > Nephilidae > Trichonephila > Trichonephila inaurata. The sequence continues at coordinate 352,661 of BMAV01007706.1, forward strand.
AAAAAAAAATTTGATTTTTCTGTCACTAAAACTATTTGTTTAATATCAAAAGATAAACATTAGTAAAAGAATTTTATTGAATTTTATTTTAATAAAAATGTTCTCTAATTTCATTTACCCACATTCGTAAAGGCGCCGTTTGAATGTTTCCCTTATTGCTCATAGTGCATTTCACAGCGAAAAAGAGGGATAATGTAATAATAATAAAATACGAATAAAAAAATGATTTAATGGGTTAAATTTAAATTCATTTGACGTCATATTCACATGATATATTGAATCTCATTTTTCCAGCCTAATTCATGCGCCTCAATGTTGCCAACCTCTGCTTTTTTATAGAAACTTTATTTTAAAAAGTACATATTTGCCAACAATGAAAACGTACATAGATAAGCAAAATGCACTTGATTTTAAAAAGTTCCCGTTACGAATAAGAATTTATGTTATTATTTTGAAAATATTAATATTAATATATGAATTTTTCATATTATTATTTTAAAAAGCTTCTTGAAGAATATTTGGCATGTTTACTCAATAATGAAACTAGAAGCTGTATACAGATTGTACAAGTACAGCTCCAAATCGAATATCAGCTTTGAATTCAATTGAGTGCATATTAACGTCGCACTGTTCAGTTACACGAGGGCTTTTGGCGATGGAACTTGTAATTTTGAACCTAAGTCAAGTGACGAGGACGACACCTGATTTGAATTCAATTGAAAACACGTGATTACATCTGTAATTTGACCATCATTCATTTAGCCTATTGATAATAATTAATGAAGCAGTTTAAAACAATAAACTAGAAATTATTCATATATTATTATTGCTAGGTTTACTTTCAAAGGTTTTACTAACCAGTTCCAAAGATCAATTAGCTTGACATTTTCAGTGATTTCACACACAAAACTTGCTTTCCCCCATTTTCCTTCACCAGTGGCGCCGCACACAAGGGGGGTCCTGGGGGTCCGGACCCCCCTCAAATCCCTTGATTTTTTTCCGATTGATTATAATGCTAAGTATATAGTACGTAACATTTAATTAGTATTTGTAATTAATGATTAATTTTATTAATTAATGCTAATTATTTATTCAATAATTAGGTTTTTTCTGTGTTTTGTTCCCGAAAATCGACAAAATCAAAAGGAGCATGATACAAGAATGGTGAACTTTCGACCCCGGACCCCCCTTGAAAAATTCCTGTGCGCGCTACTGTCCTTCACCATATAACTATTTTCCCTGTTTTTCTATTATTAGTTTAACAAATGAATTGTGGCAGATAGTTAAGTAAAATAATATGCATATTAATAAATGTCTTTTCAGTGACAATGAGTTTTCAAAAGAAAAAATTCTCACCATCATGCTTCTGATAATAATGCAAGCAAGATAACAATTTATTAAATACATTGAAGAAATAGTTTGAATCTTCATATACATCCCTGCAAAATATATAATGTCTATCACATTCGGGATAGTCATCCAACTAGTAAGAAAATATCCGTGTAGTTAAAAAAAATTAATGTTTATAAACAATACATTACTGATGTAGAGATATATTTTTTTAAAAAAAAATACCTATATATATAAGCACATTTACATTTGTTTATCGAATTCTCTAAAATTCTAAAATATTTCTTGCAATAAGTTCGAAAGGGCATTTTATTTTTTTTTAATCAATAATAACCAATATTTTAAACGATTTAAAAAAAAACGCAACTAAATTAAGGAATTAAAGCAAATTTCTATCAATATCACTATACAAAAAAAGAAATTAATTTTCGTACTCTTATTATGAAGCAACGCAAAATCATACCAAAAGAAGTTCAATAATGCCAAAAAAGATTTAAAAACAACACCAAACCGGACAAAAACTTTTTTTTAACAAAAAAAAATACAAAAAAATTGCCATGCCCTCTTGCTAAAGCAAATACTCATCTCTATCAGTGTTTCAGGTATGAGGTTTTTTTCATTCTTTCTAGCATTGATCAAACAAAAGAACTAGGAAATGACGAAATGTCGTAAGAGGGAACACAGATAAGTTTCCCCCCACTCGTTGCCACTTTGGTTAAGTAAATAAGAGTGACGCATCCATTTGGAGGTAACACACAGTGATGGAATAAAAGGAAGAAAAAAAAGAGGGAAAAAAAGAAATGAAACCTTCGTAAACACTCAGAAAACCAATTGCTTTCGCATGTTCTGGAACATGGTGTTTCAAAAAGTTGGAAATATTCACATTTTTCTGTGGGTTCAAATTATCAACGAATGATAAATTTTGATAAATTTTGGTAACATGATTCATTCCAAGATGTGACTTTCTTCTTCAAATTTTATTTATTGATACCGAATATATTTTACAAATAAATAAAAAAAACTAATACAAATCGAGATTGAAAAAACAATTCACATGATCACGGCAACACATTAAATATGCAAACAACATAGATAAATAAAAAATTCTGTTATTTTTTAAAACGTATTTAATTTAACTACAATAAAATTAAAAACATTTCAAATACGAAAAACATAACGATTACGATTACAATACGATATACGATGTTTTTAAATTATAATCGTCTGCTGGTGATCGGTTTCTCGTTTTTATTCTTTAGCAAAAGCGAAATTATTCTAAAAATTCACAGAATAACTTTCTTTCAATAAAAATTTAAAGCATCGTTCTATCTGATTTTGTACTTTAAATGTTATGATACAGAATGTAAGTATCACAGAAGATACATAACAACACATAAAAGCGATATTAGAAGCAAAAATGAAATCATATTACGTATAATTTAAGCAAACACTTTTTTTTAAAATAAAATAATAAAAGTTATTTCGCTTTTTTTTTCCATTTAAATGTAATTTTTTAAATATTCTAAAGAACTAAATTTAGGAAGTTACTTTATACATCATCAGTAAAATCATCATATGCATCATATTCCTTCCATATTTAGCTTTAACTAAGCCGATACGCTACATTAGAAAAGAACAAATATGGGTGTAATTAAATTCTTTAAATATTTATAACTACAAGAAAAATATTTTAAACATTTCTGAATGTTTAAAACTCTTATATATGCAAATAATAAAAAAAAAAATTTCACTTTAAAACAGGGGCGTAGCTACCACCGTATCAATGATACGGGGCCCTCAGACTACAGGGGCTCCCTATTGTAAAATTTAAGAAGCTTTTTAATAAGTTTTATTACTGAAAAAAGAGCCCTCAAGCAATTTGGATACAAGGCCCACTCAGGATTAGCTAGGGCAATGCTTTAAAACAATCATATACGGTAAGATGTTTTCTAGATGTGTTCTAAAAATTACTGGAGTGAAGTTTAAACCAGTGTCAAGAAATAATAAGCTAGAAATTTGTTGCCGAAGTAAATGTTTTAGATAACCTCTTTCTCATTTTCATAAACAAATTTTGTTTATAGAATATCCGACAACATTTACAACCCCTTTTGAAAATGGGAAAAAGATACATATCAATTTGATATATGTACATATCATAATTCAACACAAAAAAAAAGTACATTTTTTTTTCATTAAAATTCTGAAAAATCAGCATATTATATATAAATTATGATTTTGAATTTCATGTGTAAGTATACATGTTCTTGTAACTCAATTTCTTCTGATCGCAGCATTAAAATAAAGTCGATATTAAGAAACTAAAAAAGCTAAAATATTTTAATTAAATTCCTTAAGTATATTTTGATAGAAAACCGCGTTTCAAAACAGTCAAAATTCTTTAAAAAAGAAATAAGTCTTACGTATTTTTGTAACACACACAAGCATTCGCGTTTTTCTTCTTTTCTTTCTCTTGGTGAATTTGATTGGTAATTTTTATATAATGTCGTATACTCTCTCTCTCTCTTAAAAACAACCAGAACTATAATTAACGGATCTCAAAATTTCGAGTCACGATCAAGGAAAGTGGACGACACATTACCTGATTTTCCACTTTCTTAACTTCTACACCACTCCAACACATGGTTCGGTGAAACACCGCCTACTGTGCGAGCTGATGCTAATGACCAGTGGTTCTCCCCCCTCCCCCTCTCTACTACGTGTTTCTCGTGGGAAATCCTAATACATATGAATTCTTAATAAATATTGTGGTGGTCGCCGTCGGTATTCAACTTCTACGCACACAAGAGGCACCGATGAAATATTTCATAAAAAAAATGCATATGTAGTATCAGTGGCGGACAGGAAAAACTATTCAGGGGGGGGGGGGATCAGGGTCGAAAGTCCACTACTCTCATATCATACGTCAATAAGCCGCCGAGCATATTCTGTCGATTAGAGGAACAAGAAACAATAAAAAATAAATTATTGAATTGATAATTAGCATTAATTAATGCAATTGTTAACCACAAATAATTAAATTTTAAAAGTACTATATACATAAGATTATCATCAATCAAAAAAAAAAAAAAAATCAAGGGCTAGTAGGGGTCCGGATCCGTAGACCCCCCCCCTTATTGTGTGCGCCACTGTGTAGTATTAATTTTAGAATATTTCAGAAGGATCAGTAGCGCACACAGCACTTTTCCAAGGGGTGGGGGGTCCAGGGTCGAAAGTCCACCATTCTTGTACCATGCTCCTTTTGATTTTGTCAATTTTGGGGAACAAAAAACAGTAAAAAACTAATTATTGAATAAATAATTAGAATTAATAAATAAAATTAATCATTAAAACAAAATTTTAATTATTATTACGTATTATATACTTAAAATTATAATCAATCTGGAAAAAAAAATCAAAGGTTTTTTTAAGGGCCCTAGGACATCCCCCTTGTGTGCGCCACTGAGAAGGATACTACATAATAAAAGGTTTCCGTGGTCAGTTTAATGCGCGACTAAAATGAGGTAACACCTTGTTTTTATCGGAAAAATAATGAAATCCCAGAATTAACTTTCTGTATTGTTTTAAAAAAAAGCGAAGCTATTTCTCGCATATTAAATACAGTTGACCCCTTTTTTGTATCACAGATTTCGATTCCGAGTCATCCAACTGAGTGTGGGATAAAAAGTAAAAGAGAAAGAAGGAGCAATTAGAAAGGAGAGGCCTGTGACTCAAGAAAATTAATTTACGAGGGTTGGTGAAATTGACAATTCATTTGTCCGAGAACAGAAGGGTTGTGATAAATTCTGAGATGAAAAGGAGGTTAGCTCATGTTCTTAGTCAGAGATTAATTAATTAACTGCCTTTCAAGCGTGGAATGGTAACACAGTTCGCAAACAGAAAACTAGGAACATCACATGAATATTTTTAAGAAACACATTATTAATAATTCTTAATAAGTAAATAAATAAAAATATTTATTTGTTTTTGATATATTGACTGCTAAAGTGCAAGGAAAAAATCACATATATATATATATATATATATATATATATGAGTTTTATAACTGAAATCTCCATGTGTTTAACCTCCCCTCTTCCCCCTCCAAACATAACTAAATCATTTTTTGGAAATGTGAATAGTTTTATACTTATTGCTATGCTACAATTCGACCAGAGTAATATTATAGCTTTGAATCCGTATTTGGATCCTGAATCTGGCAATAACTTTCTTATTCACAGATTCATCGGGATCTAAGCATTTTTGAATGCTTCTTTTAAGTAAGTTACCTCTGTGTGTTATAATGGATTTAGATATATTTTCCTACCAGTAGCAGAACGTACACCCGTATAAAATAAACTGCGATGAATGAAGCTACAGCGCTAAAATTGTTCAGAACTAGCCCTGCTTCACACAATGTGAAAATTTTACATGACTTATTATAGATTTTATATCTACGAAATATATATATTTAATCATATATACACACACAAGCTGTTCTTATATTTAGCAAATACAATAAAAATTATCATGTGGATAAGTATATTTGTTATCACATAAGATTAGAAACTCAATAACTCGAATTATTTACGAAGTAATATACTGAATATATGATTTCTATATCCACACAGCGATAACATTCTTATCTTCATTCAAGTAAAAACAAGAACACGTTTTTCCAGGAAAACCGAGGGGGTTTCTGAAAAGAAAAAAAGGGAGGAGGCATACTTTTACTAAGTTCCAAGTTAACTCGATAGGAAATACACTAAACCCCATTCCACGAAAAAATTGCAAGGTCAAAAGGAGTGGCAGGCATCCCATCAACAAACGTGAATAGCCCTTTACACTTGTTCAGTTCTGTATGAAAATTTCTTAGCAGATCTATCTTCCCCCCTCCTAAATGACCCACGACGAAGAAAAAGTAACCACATGGTCCAGTGGGGTCACCCCCCAAGCAAAAATGAAAGATGTCTCTCAAGGGTTATAGGGGGTAAGAAAAGCCTACGTCTCTAAAACGACCAAGAACCCACATAGGTTACTGCAAGTGGTGGATCCAGTTCTTGTTGAAATGAGTAGGGGGACATGGGCACTTTAGTAAAGGAAGTAGTAAATTTATGGCTTGAAAGGTCGTCCGCGTCCACCTTTTTTGCATTTATTTATTTATTCTGGTTCGAAAAGCAAATGCCTCGCCCTCCTCTCTATTCATAACCCCATTCCAAGTTTTGGCGCCCTTTTCGAAAACGCTCGATTCTGAATAGTGTATCGGAATTCATAACATCTGATTTATGCAAAAACTTTGTAAAAAACGGAATTTTGTGAGAATTTTTTTTTAATGCTTCAGAATAGACAAAATTTAACATCAAATTTTAATAAAATTTACTAAACATATTTCGTATGTACCCCTTAATGAACATAAATATTCATTTTTCAACTAAATTTTTTTTACTCAGCCAAACTTTTAACTTTAGTTTAAAATTCCAAGCCATCAAAAAAACATCAGCTCCTAATTAACAGAATATATCCATACAGATAGAAAAAATTCATCCTAAAATAAGAGTTCTTTAATTAGACAACATTTAATTTTATTCGACTTCTTTTATATTTTTAAATTCTCCTTTTGGAAAGTAGTGTGTTTGATTATATTCTTAATATAATTAATATTAGTAAAACCATCTTCCCAAAATGTTAAATAGAAATAAAAAGAATTTATTTTAGAGCATAATTCATTTCTGTTGGACTTGATTAATTTCTTCCTGCACTTCTCCCTTTGTCGCCTATCCAGAAAATTTCAAACAGTTTTTTTTAATTAAAGTGATAACGTGTGAATTAAAATGTTTCCACAAATTTTTAAAATGACATTCATAAATGCATGCTAAACAATTTCAGTGCTTCTTTTTAAAGTCTTTTTTTTAACGCGGCTACGCCAAACTAGCCAAGAAAATACACAGAACTATTCAAATTTAAAATCAAATTATTTAAATATTACGTTAATAGTTTTATACTAGTACAAAACGCACGAACTAAAATATTATTACAAAAAATTAAATAAAAATGAAATAATAAATAGAAAATAAAATGCTTTAATAACATGAAATAGCACAGAATCTAAATTGGATAATCTGACTCCTGAGCATGGAAAATTAAATAAATTGAATGCGCTAACATGTTTTTTCACGAAAATTTACAAAAATAAATTTTTTATAGAATACGCACCATTATATAACCTACACATAGATTATATATATAAATAATAAATAGAACAGGAAATTTTCGTGAATCTGAATTTGGAAGTTAACTTTTGAATTATCTCAAATTTATACTGAAAAATATAAGCATAAAAGAAATTGAATACTTTTTTTTTCTCACAGCCTACTTCCTTTCCTGAAAATGTTTTCTACTTTTTTTTTTCCCTTCTTCTTTTCATTTTAAACTCATAGAAACGTTAAAAATAAACACAATAAAAATTTTGAATTATTTACAGTAAAAGAATTCAGAAATAATAAGACATTCAGTGTAAAAATTAAATTACGTTTGATGTATATTAAGAATAGAAAGAAAGAAATATAAAACATTCTACTCTGTCATTACGGCCTATCACTCAATTTGCAAAATTTAGCATAATGAATTTCTATTCAGCATAACAGTTTTTATTTCTCGCAACTTTTTCGGTAAAATGCTTATAACACAAATTACGGTATTCACCGAGAAGAAAGAAGTAACGGCCGCTTATTCTTGTATCGCTGAAGCTTTTCCAAGGAAATTGTCTAGGTTATTGCATGTTCAGAACAATATTTTTTTGACTTATGATATCTTTCAAGAACAAGATAATGTCGCACAGAACAACACAATAGGTGCTTCGAATGCAAAACCACCAACACTTGAGTTTTTTCACGAAAAAATCCATGTATAAATCTGAAAATAGACGACGCTTTCTTTCCAATTCGAATTTTCAATGCAAGCGCACGTAACACTTGCTTTGATTGGTAAGCAGAATTAATTAATTGAGAGTTAAAAATAACTCACATTGGCGATCACGTGATATTTCAGGGTTCCTAAAAAGTCCGAGGAAGTCGTATAATTGAAAAAGAAGAGTTAAACGATAAAAATGCCATTTATTTTACAACGTAAAAACAAATATAATGATGGATTTACTGTTAGGAAAGCTTTTGATTTTTAGTTGCATGAATAAGAAAAATAAAAACAAGCAGATGTACACAGAATAATAATAAAAAAATGTGTTACAAAAAGAAATAACACGTGTTCCATATTTCTAAATATCTTAATGGTCATTTTTATTTATTTCGAATTTAGAAGGAAAAAAGTATAGAAGTTTGATTATCAATTTACTCTGCCACAAGGAACTTAACAATGAAAAATATTTTTTTTCAATTTAAATCATACATACATATATAAAATTTAATCATATATACGCAAGTATAATCATATGTAAGAATTATTATTATTTTTTTATTTTTCGTAGTTATTTTCAGAATGTTCAGACAGATTTAATTTTTCAACCGATTCATATTTACATTTTAAAGATATTTACCTAAAGAATGAATTAGATACTTTGCAAACAAAAACTATCCATAGAAATTATAACATAAAATAGCATCACATGAAATGAGTTCGATCATATACAAGCAAATTAAAATTAAGTATAGATTGTAGCCAAAAATCATCTGTTTATAAATGATTCGAGGCTAATAATAAAATACAAAAACGAACATCTGCCGTAAGAATTTAATGTCATAATAAATGGTTACAATAAACTAAATCTTTTTCTAGTGTTAAAATAATAATAATAAACACTAGACTTCACAGTCAAAAAAGTAAACCTCAAAAATTTCGAAATAGAATATATTCAGTATATATAGTAATCGTCAAAAATTGATAAAGGCTGAATTATATAATACTAATCTTCATATTAAATTTGAAGATAATTATAAAGTTGGAAAATTTAACATTGGAGAAATAGGTTACACTATTTTCAATATTTTGCATTGTACATTTCTCAAGGTAAAATTGCAATGTTCAACAAAAATTGCATACTGAATAAATTGCTGAAAGCATTAAAACTAAGCTTGGTTTTGAAACAAAGACAATTCTACAAACAAATACTAATATGTCGATAAAAAAAAATAACAATAATACACTTGAACTTCACAAATTCGAAGGCTAAAATAACTGAATACTCATGTAACTAAGCCTTCCCCTTTTCCCGCCTCCTACAAACGAGTTTTATTGATGCCAATGTTGTTTAACTAAGCTTCCGGCGTTACGCGAAAGTAGAATTCGAATTTTTGCTTTAACAAAAGATTTGATCGTTTGCATGAGTAAAATCATGAATAACAATGATAACGTTATAAAAAAATATGTAATTGAGCTCAAATATATTAGTTCATACAAATTTTAAATAAAAAAAAAATTAGGATTATTTTACACTTTTTAATTTTTTTTCGTTCTAAATCTAGTTAAAAATATTTAAAGAACGATTCCAAAAAAACTATAAAACAGCAAAAATACCTGCTTAGCTTAGTAACTTACTAAAACTTAGCTTGTTTTTAAAAAATTAACATATTTTTCCAACAAAGAACTTTGAATGTAAAACTAAAAAACAGTTTTATTTTTAACTGAACTATTCGCAAATTGTTATATCTCAATGTTTTGGCACATTATTGTGATTTAAATTTTTAAAACATTATTCCTTATGAAGTACACATAAAAAGCACAAAAAATTATTTAAACCTTTCGAATATTTCCGCAGTTTTACGTTTTTAATACATTGTTTAGTTTGATAAAAACAATTACTATGATGATTAAACAATAACAATTCAGTTTAAAGTATTAAATTTCAATGTTATAAGTTTTGATTTTAAAAAAAAGGCAACAACTCTCTTCACCTGAAAAGAGTTCTCTTTTTTTTTTGTCTTTTTATGAAAAATAATTATATTTTTCTACTGTTTTTTTTTTACATCTATTTTGTATCATATTACATTTCATTTCAATTTAATCAATAACAATTGCACAATTTTGCTTTTAATTTCGTCAAATTTATAAATACCAATATTATTTACAACTACCTTCTTACGGTAAACATTTAATATATTTGTAGTAAATAGTATCTTTATTTTGATAACTAAAGATTTGTAAAATCATAACAAAGTACATATGTACATAAAGCGATGAAAATGAAAAGGATCATAATGACTAATTGTAACAAAATAATTGACTTTTCAATATGAAATAATTGTTTCAGAGTTTAACGTGATCTCTCAAAAATTTGGTGCAGAAATTTTATATTGATGTAAATATCTACATTTAAAACTGGATAAAAATTGAATACAGCTAACTACTGGAAAAAGTGTATTAAATATGTCGCTAATAATAAGTAAGATAAAAAAAAGGATGTTTATATATAAAAAAAGCGTATCTTTTTTATTTATTTTTTAACTGTCAAATAAATATCAATCTTTAAAAAAATTCAATTAAATCTTTTTGTATTTTTGAATCTGGCATTCATCAAAAAATCTCTCGATTTTCCAACAGAATAATATTTAAACAAGTTTTTAATGATTACCAAATAAATAGTTCGAAATAAGTTATGCGTGTGTGAAGTTTATATATATGTGTGTGTGTGTGTTTAAAGAAGAGAGAGAGTTTACGATGAAGCTAAATAACATTACAATTTCTTTTAACATTCAGTTTCTTTATATAATAGTTTGCGATAAAGCAAAAAGAGGTAAACGGAATTGCTTTTAGGTTTTGTGGCCTTAAATGCTCACCAAAAAATCAATTATTTTGTATCAACATTTGAGCGTTAATCAAATTTTTCAGCAAGTAACAGTTGCAGTTAATAACCATGACGAATAACAACTAAACTAAAACAGTTTCGCGATTTCTAATTTTAAATCTACATAACTATCAAGAGTAAATGTTTCGAAAATGTAACTTGTGTGTGTTTGCTGCTCAACAATGTTTAGAATAATTAAAAATACTTATTTGATAAGTTTATCAATATTCCTAATGATGCTAAAATTACAACTTAATCGTTTTCAAAGTTTAATATTTCGTAGAAAAAAATTTAACCCATAAGTTTCAATGTTTCTTAAAAGTTTTTTAATCGTTTGTTTTGCTTGTTCTTTGTTTTTGCTAAACCTTTTTCCTTCCAATCTATAAAAAAATTTAAAATTATCTTTTCGTATATAATTTAAAATTATTTAGAAACTTGACTTAAGTTAACAAGTGTTTTGAACCCAAAAGTTTTTTTTTTTTTTTTCACTTAATTGCGTTCCAAAATCTAAAAGAGGTTCGAAGAAATTTTTTTAATTTATTTTTCATTGTCTTTTATGATTTACTTACCTTTCACAAAAAGTTTTTAAACACTATTATTTAACTTTCCCTTGAGTTTAGAAAAACCTTCCTCTAGAAAATTTAATTATTTTTTATTTTTCTTCGAAAACTTATACTTAAAAGATTTTCGTTCGCAATAAAATATTCGAAATTTCCCAATGTTAGAAATTTATGAACGACACAAACCAAAGAAAACCCTTTTGAAGATTTTTACCGTAATATTTACATTCCTTTGGTTTGTTGTATATAGTTTCAGATTGCAACATCCAAAACTACCAGTAAAAAAAAAGTTTTATACTCACTTCTTCGCCTTCTGTCACCAGACTAGTTTTTAATTCTGTCAAATTCTCAGACGATCGGTTATCTTCTTCATCACCTTCCTCTTTAAACACCTTCAGTTCATCCGTTGAGGCAAGGTCGTCTCCGCCACTGGCCGCCCCCACGTGAGGCATGACGACCTTTTTTTACACAAAACACACAACACTCCAAGAAGGGGAGGAGGAACGAACGAACACAAAAACTTCTCACCCCTCCTCTCTTAGTTTTAAAAATAACACGACTCTCTTCGCCCAACAAGTTCTTTCAGAGTAGACATCGCCCGTTATGCACATCGAAGATGATCATTGTTTTTTAGAACACCAAAAAATCGCTCCACCACGAAATCGTCTGCTATAAGAATGAAGACTCGCGGGTAGCACACACGCAGCGCTGCTCACGGTTAATGTTTGGCCAGGATTCTTCTCGTCGGCACCCAGCTCCCCCCCTACTTTCAGGGGTCTACTTCCCCGAGCCAGCTTTCAGTTTGCGCTCCTCAAGTGCCAACCACAACTTTGCCGGCGAATCGCCAGGCGTCCCGGCTCGGCTTGCCCAATCACAAGCGCGCGAGGTTGCCGTGCCGAGAAAAGAAGATAGTTTTACAATTGTTTTCGGTCGCCAACGCGTTCCGTCGCCAAATTCGCAGAAACTGGCAAGAGCTGTCAGTGACTCGCATCTATCAGTCTGTATCAAAAGGCTTTGAATGGGAGTCGTGACCTGCGACGCTGAGGGAGAGTGTAAAACTTATTTGCGCGAGTGAAGCCAATGTTTTGACGCGGGTGGAAGCTGCTTTTTTTCCCTTTGTTTTTATTTTTAGCCAAGCCAAAGAGAGAGAAAAAGGCATTCATCAAGGCCCGCATTTTTACTGATAAGAACTGCCAGGATAGATAAACAGGCTTCCAAAATTTAATTGATAGTTTACCTTTTAAGACGTGATTCACACCAAGGGAGAGGGAAAGCTTCCGTTCCTAATCATACGTTACGATAAGCCAATTTGGGAAAAGAAACAAGTTCTGTAAATCTACATTCTTCGCCATTAATTAGGGGTTTCCGAACAAAGTACAATGAAACTCATCAATTAAAACGCATGTTATCATCACGTGATCAAAATAATTCATGAGGGGGAGACACGCAATAGATAGGAAAGCGAAATATTTATGCTCTTTCTAACGATTTTTTCATTCAGACTTTCATTTTTTTATTATTATTATTAAAAATTAGTTGGTGAGTTTCAAATAGATACATTTCCAACCCAGCCTCTAACTGTAATGCCTTACTTTCACCCCAGTCCTTGAAATTAAAAATAATAAAACAAAAAAATCTGTAGAACTTTTTTTTTCTTCTTATTTTCTTTTTACGAGAATCAATTTCTCTGATCGAATCACAATCTCAAAAAAAGATATGCTTAAGAAAAAAAATTTAATTAAAGACGTTTTCTGAAAGAGTCGCTGTTTTCCTGATGATATCAAACCTTAAATATGTTAAATCAAGCAGTGTGTTATCTAAAAGAAACAAACATCGATACAATAAAAAAATATTACTAATTGTATTTATTTTTGTTCATTATAACGGTAGAAATATCTACGGCACCCTAAAAGCACATGTTTTTTTTTTTTTTTTCATTTTTTTTACATTGATCCCCCCCCCCCCTACATACACGCACACACTTTTTTTTATTTTTTAACAATGGCGAATAAGAGGAAACTGATTAACCGAAGTTTATTTTGGAGAATTTAACAAATATATACTAAAAAAGATCCTTCAAAAGAAAAAAAACATACTAAAGCAAATTCCTAAGCTTCAACTTTTTCCTTGAATGCCTCCTTTCCTCTTACGTAGGTACTTATATATTAGCAGAAACAGAAGCCAAAGCTTTAATAACTCGCCAAATTTGGTCAATCGACTTACTAATCGAAAATTCCAGCAGCCATAGATCATGTGATAGTAACCAAATTTCCACCAGAAAAAAAGGCGATTCAACTCAAACTAAAGAAAATTACTTTGAGTTCATTTGATTACAACAGTGTATGTATATGTAAAAACCTACATTATTATTGATTAAACAAAGGAACATTTAAATATTCATTAAGGCCAGAAAAGTTTTAAGGCATAGGCCAATTGGCTCAGTGCCGCGGAAAGAGAAGCGGCTTGACTTATTCTCGATTCGGACTTAAGAAAATCAGGGACCCAATAATTTTAATCTTTAATTGCTATTCCCAGTTATATTCACCTAAAAACTGGAAATTTCGAGCTATATGTCAACTGGAATAATGCATTAATATATCATGTCCGTCGTCTGTATGTCTCAGTCTATGCTTACCATCTTACTCATTTAGTGGAAAGTTAGTTTGTGCCTAAAATTTGGGTAATTGTGAGTTAAACACACGGATGTCTTAAGGTATAAGCCAACTGGGCCCTGGCCCTCACCCTCAATGAGGCCTCGTTTCGTTCTCGACTCTGTCTTGATAAGATCATGATCCGAATAATTTTAATGGACAAATATTATTCCCGTACGTATTCTCCAAAAAACAGAATTTCAAATTGCATATCAACTGGCAAAAATGGCGAGACTATATTATTATGTGATGACCATTGTCCATGTCTAGGCCTAGGATTAATACCATAAGCAATCATTCAACTCATTTAGTCGAAATGTGGCCATCGGTCGAACTGGTTTGTCGACCGATGGGAATCGCGCACATTTATGGGTTTCAAATTACCGTTTGTATGAGTATTTGACAATACATGCTATATACTGTCTATTTTTAAAAATCACAGGTACAGTCTACTTTTGCATGGGAGCCCAGGGCCCAGAGAAATCCTAATATTTTCTATCTTAAGATTTCTCTGGGCAAAGGACCTCAAAAGTCTTAAGACGTCCCTGGTCACGCACATTCATTTGTTACGGATTACTGTTTATGCGACGACGTATGGTGTATATTGTCTATTTAAAGGGGTCGAAAGTCGGGCCTACTTTTGGATAGGGGCCCAGGGGTTTGTGACGGGTTCACGCGTCTTCTCATTAACATGTCCTTTGGGTTCTTTTGGGGCCAGGATTAATGGCAATTTTTTTCCAACCAAAACCCAAGAAGTGAAACGTAAAGGAAAGATACAAATTAGATAGCTTTTAAATAACAGAAGTTTGAGTAAGTGAGATGGCAATATGGGGAATGTTATGTTAGAGATTGATACAATTGTGAAGTGACAGACAACTGAGGTTACCCCGAAGATAGAGCCATTAGGTCAAGGTGCATACCATTGCTCTCGAGTGAAGACGTAGCTTCCTTAGTATCGGATCAACGATTTGATTAAGGTAGGATTGACTATTTAATATTAGGACTTGCGATATTATTGGAATTAAGATTAGGCTGGTTAGATATTGATAGTGGTCCGAGTTAGGTTATTTCGGTACTACTTGTATTGTGTGTTTGTTCATCGTAGATTCTCTCATATATATTTATTATCTAATCTGTTAAAAGCTTAAGTTTAAATTCTTAATAAAGTCATATTAAGAACATGGACACGTCTGGTCCTTTTGTTAATCCTACACCTCTAGCTCACGCAGTTAATCCAGAAGAAGGGCACCCTAGGGGGTCATTTTCAGAGGTTGAAGAAAACTATAGATGTCACTGATTAAGGCTTCCTTGAATAACACCTTGGTCATTTTGGATAAGTAGTGTTAACTCTATTGAAATTCGAACATTCCTCCTCAAACTTTTACTTAAAATGCTGTACGGTACTTCCAAAAGTGAAAAAAATAATGGCGGTTTCTCTAGAATTACACCTTTTTTTCACCGATTCCTGAAAATATTTAATACACATTTTAACAATTCATTCACGAATTTATTTTAAAATATGTTAAGAAATCAGAGGAAAAAAATAAGATTTCAGAGAAACCTTCATTATTTTTTGCTCTTTCGCGGCTACAATTTATTACATTCAAATCGAAATACTATTGCTGGTTTTTGGAAGAAAGTAGATTTCCTTTCGATATTAACGTTACTTCGAAAATTCAAAATGACCGACGGACAGGAGGCTTAACATTTTTTCCAGATACCAGCTTTTATCAATAGCATCTAAAAGATAAAATATGCACGTTATTTTTTAAAAAAAATTATCAAAAATTGTCATCACCTATCTCAATCAGAAATAAATCCATGTCAATTGTTATTTAAATAAAAAAAAATCCGGTTAAATGGTTAAAGTTTGTAATGGTGCAGAGTTCCCCACAAATTTTGTGAAAGATTTATGTCGCCCAGTTCACGAAATTTATTGCTCATCTTGGCGACTTATATTTTAAGTCTAATCAACTTAAAATTAAATGAGATTTAATGCTATTTTATAGGTATAAAATTACACATTATCTTACTCATAATTCTTTTATTTCAAATAAAAAATCTCCACTAAAAACATTGCAAAAATCCTAAAAAAGGGAAGAGACAGAAGGAAATAGAGAGAAAGAAATTGAAAATATTAATTTTACATGGAATCGAGAAACTAAACTGATTTAGAAAAGGCTATACTTAAAAGCTTGTACTTTTCATAGTAACATAGATTTAGAGACTTCGCGTTAATATATTCGAAACTATACTCTTTTCAAATTATTATTTTTTTAAAATCCGCACTAGTGTGAATGAGGAACAAAAGAGCAATACGTTCTTTATAATCTCTCTAAAAGAACGAAAACGCTTGAGTTCGTACTTGCCTTTTTTTAAGCAATTTTAAGCATACTGCACCATCCGTCCGGTATAGTAGTTAGTGACGCTGACCTCTGTGCCATAGAGCCTTGGGTTCGAATCCCGGAGAAGGCATGGGTATTTTTGAATGCTAGTGCCTTCGAGGTATGGGGGCACTCTAAATATTCGTCAAGCCTCAAGTTCTTCCGTGAGGTTGGTGGAAGGGGAAAAGAGGTGGGAGGCCCCTGATCCCCCCAGGATGCTCTCCCTCTGTGGTGGAACCTGGGTGGAACTGAGACACTGTCATTTACATGGTGCTCAAAGCTACGGATAACGACAGGCATACATCTAGTCTCTTGCCACGAGGAATTTCGTGGGCCTGATGTTACTGCCGATCAAGTGGTTTAAGCAACAACAACAGGTAAATTATTCCTGGTTAGATTGACCGTAATATCCAGCATTTTATTTTGCATATCATATAAAACATAGTGTTTTTTTTTCTAAATTTTCTTTCTAAACCATTTATTTCGATAACACATTAAATGTTCCCGTCATCTTCAAAAATTCTACATAATTACTCCTATTATTTGATCTATCAATGTCCCTATTTTCCCTCTTAGTACTAAGCCTTACCTTGCCATATAAAGCAAAAACTGAAAAAGAATCGTAAGAAAATAGATTTTTGTACATTTTTTCCTGATGTAGTGTAACTTGCTTATTATACTTTTCTATATAGAATTTTAGATCCTCCTGCCAACGTTCCAAATTAGAAGACATTTAGAATTCTTTAAAGAATATGAATACCTTTCTGTCTTTTTTCAGTTTTAAAAGCCTTCTGAAACAAATTTTCTACAATAACAATCTTTGCTACAAAACCAAAGGCTAAATCTCCTGCAACCAGTGGGGTAACGTACACCCCCGCAACCCCCGCGTCGTGGGGAGGGGCAAGATTCTAGGGGGCCTAAGGCCTGACTGACGCCAAGTTGGTATTTGAGCTAGGAACCCAAAACCTGACTTTGCAGGGGGGGGGGGGGGGCTCTAATATTCTCAGTTACGCCACTCTGCCTGCAACGCTATATTCAAACCACTTACTTAAACACTGCGAACCATATACTTCTAAATTTTCTTCCTTTTGTTTCTGCATATTTATTAAGACTAGATTGAAACAAACCCATCTATGAAAAAGTTTAATGTATCTTGCTTACCGTATGACAGTTTTCTAAATTGAGGCTGATTTTGAGTGAATGAACAAATGGCACGATCACAAATGTAACTTCTCTTTGATATTTAGAGAAAAAGACTTGTCTATATTAATCGTAGAAACAGTATCTACTTTGGTGGTTGAGTCAAACAGTTCTAAAAAACTTGTTCCAGCAAATTTCTCTCTTTTGACAAATAAATAAGCAACGTTTTGTTACTGGCACGCTTCATTCTTCTCTGATCATAATGTATGCAAAGAAACCAAGTTTATAATAAATTAAACATAACAACACTTATAAAAACACTCACAAAACAAAGCAAAATATATATCCAATGACTCCTGTCTGCAAGAGCTGAGTTATAATCAGACTTAATTCTGGCAAAACACAGACAGTTGACAACAAAGAGCGCATGCGCCAAGCAGAGAGCCCTTCTCTTCGTAAAATACGAATTTTCATTTCCTATGTCATGATTTATTACTTTTTTGTGTTTAACTACACACTAACAAGTAACAGAAATCATCAAAAACTCTCTTGGCATTTTACCAACAATAATCACACACACCCTCTACTGTTGCCAGAGATAAGCATTTAGTCTCACTCTTGCAGTCAAAATGTCAACACCAAACTAGAAAAAAAAGAAAAAAGAAAAGAAGCGTCTTCACAGCTGGCTGCTAACCGAGCAAAAACTGTGAAGCTGATATAACCGACTACATAAACACTTCTTATATGTATTCATGTATTAAAAAAAATTTTTTTTGAGACATAGTTTTTTTAAATTTAATTTTTGTAGCTTTTCAACTATGTTTAATAATTTATGTACAGGGTGAACCCAAAGTCTTGCCCCTTGATCATAAAAAATTTCATTACAAAATAACCATTTAAGGTATCCGACTACGTTCGGAACCGTGATTTTGCAAAAGCGCGTAAATGGATAATATTTATGATATTTAGTGTCACTTAGATTAGAATACAAGTATACAATTGTTTTA
>BMAV01007706.1:384300-405965 GCA_019973955.1 Trichonephila inaurata madagascariensis
TATATATATATATATATATATATGTGTGTGTGTGTGTGCGTGTGTACGTGTGTGTGCACGTGCAGAGAGAGAGACAGATATGTCTGAATTTTTATTTTTACTAGCGAAAATTTTTCTGTTCTATATTATACACACAGAAATACGAAAATCCTTAGAGTAAAGTGCTTTTTAAAAATTGGATTTTTTTCTTCTTAAGGTTAAATAAAAGTTTTTTAAAGCTGCGGAAATAAAGAAAAATACTTCAATTAAGAATATTTTGTTCAAATAGTTGTGTATTTTGTAACAAAGAAGAAAAAAAAAATTAAATCGGAAAATTTAAAAACTTTAAACTTGAATATTGTGAGTCAATTTGTTTAAATAACAAGTAAAAAGTAGTAACAACTAAGCACACATTGCTCAGATTAAAGCAAAAACAAATAAATAATATAAAAAAAATAAAAAATAAAATCCGTACCAATGTTTAATTATTAAAAAAATACACCATTCAGAGTGAAAGCAGTTGCAATTAGTTACTAAAAAGAAGAGTGAAAAATAATTACCGTAGTGATGTTTTTGATAAACCAAACCAATATTTAAGAAAAATGAAAAGGTGAGATTTTTTTTCGATTAATGAAAAATCGGTCATTGCTCTATTGTACATTGTAAAATTATCAAAGAAAAAAAAAGGGGGAGAAGCAAATAAAAAGACAAATATTAAATATTTAAAGTTAAAGCCAGTTGTTTACCAATCATCTACATAATTTCCTTCCTACGCCTTTCTTATTTGTTTTCTGCTGTTAAAATAAAACATTTTATTTCTGAACGGAGTATATTAATAGCACGATTTTAACTCGTTCAAGATTTTTTCTTCTCAAATACAGACAAGACAAGTCGAAATCTCGTGGAAAAAACAAGTGTATTTCAAAATCACTTCAATACTTCCTTTTGTTTTATATTATGTAAATATAACATTATGTAAATATATATATATTTACATAATATTTTATTTATTCGCAAGGATTATTTCTCTTTTGTAATGCAATATAGAAGCGTTTAATTTTAACTGAATTTTATATTTCTTTAAAAGATTTTTAAATAAGTTAAATGAAAACAGAGGAGAAGAAAAAGTGAAAGATAATTCTGTAAAATACATAGAAGGGAAAGCTATCATAGTGTCTTTCTTAAAGATGTAGTCCATCCGTATGCGCGATGTGGAAGCTAGGTGTGAAGGTTTCCAGCTAAGGTGCGTCCTCGTCACTTGGCCATGCTTTAAAATTACGAGGTCCATCGCCTTCGTTTAATTATCAAGAACTAAACTCAAATAAAAGATCCAAACTTAATTTAGTATGGCTTTTCCACCTACGCTTCAATGATACACAGGAACATCCCTGGCTCTCTGCTGAAAATCAAATGCGGCCGTGTTTCCCAGACTGCAAGTAGTCACCTGAAATATTAGGGATTTCCCGGGAAAGAAACCCTATTATATGATAATTTTACAGTGGTCTGCTAAGGAAGTGGACATTATGATCGCTTACATTTTATAGGCCTCGATATTATGCGCATGTGTGGTATTAGTGTGGTTAGTCGTTAGCTCCAGGTCCACGAAAAGTCACACACACAACACCACAATAAATAAAATAGAAATAATTTAATGTTCCATGGGCGGCCCGGTACCATTTAATCCACGGACCGGTACCATTTAATCCACGGACCGGTACCAGTCCAAGTCTCCGGGGTTGGAGACCACTGCTATAAGGGTTTCTTTCCCGGGAAATCAAAAGATTTCTGTACTTCTTCCCGGGAATCACCGGGACCAAAACACACTGGAATAGTTTGTTGTCAATGCTTGAAAGATTTTTAGAAATAAAGTCAGCAATTTTAAAAGCATTAATTGACATTAAAGAATAATATGATGGCTAATGTAGAGTTTGAAAGTGTGACTAGAATTGTAGTAGGCTTAAAGCCAATAAAAATTGACTTAATAACAATTATGCAGTCGAAATGGAGCTTCGCTAACTGTGGAAGGTTCGTTCGTTTCTCTTCTTTCTTATTAGACAATTGAACGAATAAAATTCAGAATTTGCGAAAAATATAAAATATTCTCTAATACAAAGAATTAATGAGAGACGGAACGTTAATTTAATAGGATTAATGCAATACCTGAATTTTGGGAGAAAATACGAAACAGCTGCAAATACTGTCAATTTTTCGCGATTGCCTGGTAAAAAATTGTTTGATTAGACCAGCCCGAATGATAGAGGGACAAGGCGTTTCTACGAAGAAGAGGAATCAATATCCAACTCTTCGCACTCAGAAAAGAGCATGGAGATTTTGAAAGAAAAACCTCTGGAGTTGAACGAAAAATTAGAGATAACAATTTATTCTAAAACAAAAGTTTTATATTGTTCAACCAAGAAGAGTACTAGTTTCAACAAAATCATGAAACAAGAGATGCAGCTGTTCGACTCGACAGAAAATCCATCACGAAACATTATAAAGCTATGGGAGGCTTTAAAAACAATTCCTCCAACGTCAGTTGAATCCGAGAGAGCATTTTCTGCTGCCGTACTGTTCGTCACAAAGCTCAGAACTAGGCTGAGTGATAAAAGTATAAATTGCTTATGCTTTCTTAAATCCTATTTTAAAAATGAATAATCAATTTATATATATATATATTTTGTATTTTTAGCTCATTATATAAATAAGTATTAATTTTGGGATTTATATATATCCTTATTTTATGTAATTATTATTGATTTTATTTAAAAATGACTTGTTTTTAAATTTTTTGAAATTTTGATGTATTTTCGGGAATCCCGCGAACGACAAATACATTACCGGGAAATCAGAAACCCTACCTGAAACGGCTTTCCTATGATAGTGGCAGAAAAATCCACGCCACTTGCAAAAAGTCCCAGCTTCACCAGCTTTTTGGCGGTCAACAACCATTTTGAACTGATCTGGCATATGTCAGACCTTTCGAGGATAAGAAACAACAACAACAAACATTCAGGAGAAAAAATTATATAATAATGTAATGATTAAATTTCAAAATACGTACTGAAATTTACAAAAGACTCATTTGTTAAAAATTTGACTGTTTATTTATATTATGCATTTCTCAGTTTGACACTCTTTTAAAATTGTTTTGAAACTTTAGGTAGCAGGATATGTTGGTTGACAAGCTGTGGATTTGAGGAGAAAAATAAATTTTATAACAATATGATGATTAAATATCTTAGAACGCCACCCTATAGTTAATATTACGAAAATGAATAGTTGGGAAAAGGAGAAGAAAGAACCTTGTTTTACTTATTATCGCTATAATACATATATTTAACCACATATAACAAATATTATATGACTATATAATATATATAATTATATAACATATTTTTTCATTGCAACATAAAAAATATTTAAGAAAAGAGCAATTTCATGCAAACATGTCTTAAATATAGTTTTAAAATTTTTAAGCAATGTATAATACATCTCTCACTTTTTTTTTTAATTTAAAACATTTTGATTCGCGGAGACTCGGTTTTATTTCTCAAGTTCCTTGCTAGTTTTTTCTCCTTTGCATATTTTTGAAAACAACTAGAAATGATGGAATCATTCATGCAGTAAGGCATTTATCTTTTTTTTTTAATCGAGAAGAAAATAAAACTGTACAATATGCCAGATTTTTAAAAATTTGGACAAAAATTTTAGGTATGCTTTTGCAGCTATTACTCGAGTAATGACTAAATAAAGATATCTTCATTAAGTAATCGATGATTAGTTTGACGTTTTTTTTTATTTATAATAGTACTAATTCCTTATAAGACTCAATGTACCTGCCAGTAGTGTACACAAGTGAGAAGTTTAGGGTTCAAACCCCTTCCCCTAATAGATAAATAGATTTTAAATTTTTAGCCTCTGAAGAACACTCCTTAAGTCTTGCACGTCTACGTGTTTTTCTCGCAATATAGCCCCCCCCCCTCTAAAAAGAGTTTTGGGTACGGTACTGGAGCCAACCACAAGATGTTTATGTTCAATATGAAAATTCAAATTGAGAAATCGGAGAAATAAGGAGGTAAACTTGGTCATATGTAAGTATATAAATATAAAAGTTCATGCAATGTGAAACATATCAATAGTAAAACTATGAGTTGAGTTGAGTTTGGTGTTTTATGGTGCAAGAGCCAGTTTTGGCTATACTGCGCCAAGCATTCATAGGTCTGTGGTCTGGACAGGAAAAGAAGAAAAGAAGAAATTGGATGACAAGATGGAGGGTCGAAAATAGAGAAGGATCACTGGGGTACCTCGGGGTCGTGACACCCGTGTTTACCAAAGATAGTAAACCCCTTGGTAAAAGGAAAAGATCACTAGGGTACCTCGGGATTGTGACACCCGTACCCACCTAAAGAAGGTGAGCCCCCTGAGGGGAGTAAAACTATGAACGAAACATCTTTAAAAATAAAATATTTAGAATGTTTAAAAGATTTGAAACAGTTATTTGTGTAGGACAGAAAAGCAACTCACTCATTCATCACGAAATCTCCGATTCTATTAGACCCAGTATTGCAATTTGCCAGGAATGTTTCTTTTAATGAGTAGAGATCCGCTAAGAACAGGTTTTATAGAAATCGATTCCCAAGGGTGATTGAGAGGGAAGGGGTTGCGGTGGCACTATAGATAAAAATTTCTTGTTTTTTCTTAACTATTAGACTCACAAACTTAAAACTTAAGAAGCATGTTTCTTCTGTTGAGTAGATATCCGGTAAAAACGGGTTTTGGAGAAATCGATTATCAAAGGGGGTTGCGAGGGGCGTTATAGATAGAAAAAATTTCCGTTTTAGAACAATTAGACTTGAAAATTTGATAAGCAAGTTTCTTTTTAGTGAGAAGAGATCCGCTGAAAATGGTGTTTGAAGAAATCGACTACAATAGCATGGAGTAAATGATAAATTTTCTTTTCTTTTAGAAATAAGAGTCCTGTCCTTTTTAAATCAAAAGACGATATTTTTCAATACAATTGAAGGCTTAATGCTAGGACTTAAATAAGAATAATTTAAAATGAATATCTAGAGAAGCAGATCAAAGTAGAGCGTTACATGAAACAGCGTTAAACAAGGTTATCTCAGCATGTAAATAATGGGTTAGGGGAAGATGGGTAGAAAATTGGTCAGGTATTTTAGCATTAAATTTATTAATTGTGTTTTTTATAACAATAAAACAAAAATTTATTTCTTACAAATATAGAAACATAATAAACGAATATGCATATAAAAATAAAAATCTGAGTCAGTATGTTTAGATTTCAGATCATTCAGTCTCTTCTGCATTTCCAATTTTCTGCCATTTTATCAAGAAGGTAGATTGGCTTAATGGCACTTTGCGTTCAATTTCGTCGTCAATCCATATAGAAAGTCGTTTTTACATTTTCTCTATTGTATTATTTCTAGAATGGGTAATTCTAGTTGCAGAGCTTGTCGTAGTTGCAGTTACCGATGACAGCATTTTTCTTTATTCTTAAGAATAGTCCTTATTGTTGAAGTTGCAAAATTCAATGCAGCACCAATTTGAGATTGACGTTCACCAGTATCTAATTTTCTAATCACTTGCATTTAGTTTTTTATTATCACTCATGATAAAAACTAAAAATCATAATATTTGTCACTATAGCAATAGTTATATTATATGAATTTATACTTACAATAACGTCAACAAATATTTAAAACGATAAAAATACTTTCGTATAATACCGCCGGAAAGAAGAAACATAGATAAATTGTTTCGGATATCGGGAAGCCTAACGCTGCGTGCTATTTCGGGGAATCTCACAATTCAAATAAAAGAGCGTCAAACCGAAACAGCGCTAAGCGAAACAGCGTTAAGCGGGGTCTTACTGTACTTTATATCAGCGGTCGCCAAACTTTTTGACCTCACGGACCAGTAAATTCATAATTTAAATCCCTCGGACTACTAATAGGATTTTGTGAATGTTAAGTATATTTATAAGTAAAAAATTATGATCTAAGAATGCAATCAATGCATCTTAAAACATAACTCTGTGACAGGCTCACGCGTCTTTTCTTTAACATAACCTCTGGGTTCTTTGACGGCCAAGATTAATGGGAACTCTTTTCCAACCAAAATCCAAGAAGCGAAATGCGTATAATAAATGCAAATAAGATAGCTTTTAAAAGAACAGAAGTTTCAGTAAGCAGAATGGCAATTTAGGGAAAGTTATGTTTGGAGGAGATACAAGCGGGAATTGACAGCCTATCGTAAAGTTACCGGGACACCCTGCCGCTGCTACAAGGTGCATACCATTGCACGCGCGCCCAGACGTTTCTATACAGTGGTTGAATCTTAGTTTGGATTAAGGTAGGACTGATTATTTGATATTACTTATAATATTATCAGAAGTGAGAGTAGGTGGATTATATAATTATTTAGAGATAGTGATCCAAATTACGTGATTCGGTTTAACTACTTTTGTGTGTTCGCTCATTATATATTCTCACTTATATAAATTTATCTAAATTGTTAGACGTTTAAGTTATATTCTTAATAAAGTCATATTAAGAATTTAAAATGTCTGTTCATTTTAAGAATCCCACACCTCTAGCTCACGCTCACAATCAAAGATATGGTCACCAAAGGGGGGGGGCATATCACAACTCTACGTGATAAGTGAGTATATTTCACATTTTTCTGTGGACCAACGAAATTTTCTCACGGACCACCACTTGGGCGACCTCTGCTTTATATGATGAAATTTTTTAATGAAACTTTTCAAAAGCAAATATTTTTGTAAGGCTTCATTCTTTTATTCACCCCCAAGTTTGGAAAGTTCGATTAAATATCCTAAATTCAAAAAATATACATATTTATAATATAATTTTTTTTTTTTTCATTTTTTCACATCATCTTATTTGAATAATAGTACTGGTATTAAATAAATTTAAAATTTATGTGACAAAACGTAACAAATAGTTACAAGTCAAATTTTGGAGACCACGAAAAACAGCAAAACCGCAATTACACTATAATTTGCATCATAAATCAGGAAAATATCTGATCCTATCTCCTGCGTCTCAGGAAACGGAGATGCAGTCAGAATAAATCAAGAATCATTACTTGGGTTGTAAGGGAGACAATACCTATCTGTTGAAGTTTAGGGTGAATTATTATTTTACTCTTGATCAAAGATGCAAAACGAATTTATAAGGAGCTGCATTTAAGATCTGAATAAAGGCAATGTAAATATCATCAATAAAACTGACGGAGGATGCCTATATACTTTCAATAAAATGGGTAGTCAGTGGCTCCTCTGCATCGCGAAAATAGTCGATGATTGTCGAACTGGCTGAGCAATACAGACGGAATTTAAATTGCAGTATTCGCGTATTGGAAGGAATTTGGACTGATTGGTTTGAATTAACGTTGTTTTAGAGTTATTCAAAATTGTCTGAGAGAGACGTTTTAAATTTGAACCAAAATCACGTGTTTGCGGGATGAGTAAATGTTTATTAACGTCTATTTTAAAAGCTACACGATGGCTGTTGGCGATGGACTTCGTAATTTTGAACAGTGATCAAAAGAAAAGGAGGACCCCTGAGCTGGCGTCAAGTAGGGATGGTGATTCTTTCCGCAAAAGGTCGATTTTTTAATCGATTCACAAAAAAATCGAGGTCTAAAAGATCGATTTGTTTTTTCAAGTCTGCATTTACAATGTAAATATATAAATCCATTTTATGAAAAACAAGAAATATACCATAATAAACGATCTCTTATCAGTAAAATCAGGGAATATTTTAGTTCAAGGAATTCGACAATTACAATTATTTTTATTACCATATCAAAGTATCAGGTATAAAAGAAGACATTTATATTTTCGAAATGCAGTTGTTACATTAAAATTTTAGAAAATAGGTTATGTAGCTTATACTTCCCAATGTTTAATATGTAAACTTTTTAAAAACAACAGTCTCTTAAGTCTACTGGGATCCAAGTGATTCCGCTCATCACTTGCGATGTTGCCGGCAATCGAAAAAAGGCGCTCACAAGGAACAGATGATCCCACGATACTCATATACATCATGGCTATTGAGTGAACGTGATGATAAATAGAGTTTTTTTTAAATCTTGCCAGTAAAGTATAGGATCATACTTCAGGTCCGCAACTGCCTGCGATAAATCGTGCTTAAATTCTTCGCTTTTCTATGGTTTTTACCAAAACGGGAAAAAAAATCGAATGTCGATTTTCTAGGGTAAAATATCGATTCACTGAATAGATTCAGTGATACATATCGATTTAAAAAATCGATTTTTTTTTTGGCCCGAGAAATCGATTTTTCGAATAATCGATCTCAGATCGCCATCCCTAGCGTCATGTCTCTACAAGCTACTCCCCCCCAAGGGAGGACTTTTGAGGCACGAAAAATTTAACGTGCATCAGTCCCTCTACTTCCGGGGTGGGTAAGTCGACCGTGATCGACCGGTGGACCGCCAAGACATTTTGAGGTGACCACCTTCACTCAGGCCTAATAATCATTCCATCATACAAAGGTCTAGAAATACCATATTTATTTGAATTTAAGCCACCATAGATTCTAAGCCACGCCCCAAATTCCCAACAAGATTTTGCGAGGATTGAAAAATATTCTAAAATGGTTTATCGATATCTCCAATTTTACGAAATTAAAATAAATTTAAAAGGAAAACTAATAAGGAGTGAATAATTAGTTATTTTACCAGTATTATAAGTACATGCAGGAAGCTGTAATTGCTCTAAATACCCAATCCAAAAAATCCCCCCCCCCTTTCGAATCTAAGCCGCGACCAATTTTCAGTAGCATTAACATTTGGAAAAAAAGTGCGGCTTAGATTCGAGTAAATACGGTGTTTTAAAAAATACGAAAAAAATCGTATCATAAGAGAAAATTTCGTTGAATTAAAAAATGCACCTCGCTATTCGGAGGTTATTTTACGAAGAAAATCGTAAAATGTTCTTGGTTCCAGGAAAAAGTTCGCTAAATAGAGAAATTCGGAAAATAGAGATTCGTAAAATGGTGATCTCACTGTATTTATACTTTCTTTTAGCTCACTACTCCTACGCCTCCGGGTGGACCGCAACGCCTTGAAAAAATTAGTAGTTCCGTACTCTGGAAAAGTCTGCCCACCCCTGCTCTACACGGTGGGTCTTCAGGGGCATTAAACCCTTCAATCGATCAATTTTTCTTGCCCAAAATGTTCCAAAAAAGAACACCTTTTTTATTGCATATAACTAAGCAGGATACTTAACATAATGCGAAAATGGAAGAATTTTATTTTAACTTTCACTTTTGAAGTTTTCACACTACTTTTTGTTTTATAATGGTGGAACACAACCCCCTTCCCTTCCTAAATGTTTGCTATTTACAAGAACACCCTGTATGCTATGAAGAATGTTTCATATATATTAAAAGAATTTCCCTCCTATTTACAAAAAAAATTTCATGTTCGTGACATTTTTTCAAACGGTTGAGGATTTTGTGAGTGTGTACATGTATATATGCACACACAATTAGAAGCATGGTGTAATACTAAGTCTTACATTATAATCGGAACAGAGATAATATCGACTTTTCTGGATTATCTTTTCATTTTCATTTCTTCTCGAGCGACAAATTGCACATTGCCTTCCAAATCCCTGTCGCATATTTTCAACAATCTAAATTCCTGCCTTCAATGAAAAATTCCCGCCTTCCCCAGAAAGAAAATCCAGGTTGAGAAGTATGTCAGTACATTGTACAAACTATATCTCTTAAAGTCGCCCGTCCGGTATAGTGGTTAGCGACGCTGATTGCTGTGCCGTAGGGACTGGGTTCGAATCCCGGAGAAGAATGGATGTTTGTAAATGTATAGTACCTTCGCGGCACGAGGGTACTCTAAATAGCCGTCGAGCTGTAAGTCCTCTCGTGAGGTTGGTGGAAGGGGAAGAGAAGTGGGAGGCCTCTGACCACCCCCAGAGTGTTCTCCCTCTAAATTGGAATGGAAAGGAACAAAATCGTGCTGTCACCTGTATGGTGCTCAAAGCTACGGCTAACGACAGGCGTCACTTAATCCTTTGCCATAAAGAATTTCGTGGGCCTCGATCTGGCCTTTGCCGATCAGGTGGCATTAGTAACAACAACAACAACACATCTCTTAAAAACACCAGCACTAATAATTTCACTATAAGAATTAAAAATATGCTCAAATAAAATAGAAAGAAGAAAATATCACAGTGCCCGTACAGTATACGGGCAAGCCGGTTATGGCCAACTTTCGGTAGCCCGCACGGTGTAAGGGCAAAACAAACAAAGGGGTTAAGGCTCGTCCGCAAGACATTCTGGCCACGAGCTCGTGACCATGACCACTAAACTACTGTGGACACAAAATCACAGGATTAGCAGGGTACCTTATCGTATTCTAACTCCCACACTACTAATGAACTTAACAACACGTACAGCGCTCGCTGATGTCCTGTAAGACGGATTTAGGCGGAGTTGAGTTGGGTTGAGTTGATTGATCATGACTGTCACTTTAAATACAAAAGGAGAGCTATTGGCAATGAGCTGTGTCTTTTCGAACTGCGATCAAATGGCAGGAAAGTAGAATTAGGAAAAGTATATATATAAATTTTTGAAATCTTTTACATTGCAGTGTTTTTGAATGAAAGTTAATTTTCTTTAAAAAGATTTCTCAAAGCATTTCTAATCCAAATGAGCAATTTTGTGTTATGTTTTAAGAGACTAAATTGTGGTAATCAGATTTTAGAATTCACAATTACAGTTAATCTGAAAATTTTTTAAAATTTTTTATTTCCTAAAATTGGACGATGTGTAAATTGGAATAAATTAATCTGTAGAATTAAAATCTTTTGTATAAGTCTTCATTTATAATTTTGACTGACAAAAAAAAATTCATATTTTTTAAGCTCATAAATTAGGGAGAACTCAAATAATATCAAAAGTAGTTAAAGCCTCCAAAAGTGCAACAAGGAAAAAAAGAATTAAGTTAAGAGTTGTATTAAGAATACAGAGGAAAAAAGAATTAAAAGAATTATTATCTTTCTTTTCAGATAGAAAAAATCTCCCAAGCTTTTGTGTCTCTGTAATAAGTATCAATTATATTCTGTTCCCTTAAAATACATCCAACTCTTTTTTTACAAGGTCATTTTTTAGACGATTTTGAAAAAACATGGTACATAAATTTAACGAATGTTTTTTTTACACGAATTTTTCCTTCCATCACGAATTCTAAAAAAAAAAATGGGGGATTTGTGCCCTTTGGGTGAGGACGATTTAAACGAGTTTATGACAGTTTATGATAATAAAGAAGTCGATACTGACAAAGAGTCATAGAGGAAGTTCAGTTATTAACAGCTAATTTAATTCGCTAGAGCTTGAAATTTGTTACAAGTATGGGAAAATATTTTATTACTTATGATCCGGACATAGAGCATGCGTTAAAATTTCTTCGTAATCTTGTATAGCAGGATATCAAAAATTATCTGAACAATTTCAAAAGCCATAAGACTTTGTAACAATAAAAAAAAAAAAAAAAAAAATACAGAGCAGCCCGTTAATAACGCACGAAATTCTTCATTAGAACCAAAACTGATAGTTGTGCTATACCAGAGGTGGTGAACATTTATGGATCAACGTGCCATTTACGCAAGATACAAACATAATAATAAACTGCCACAAATATAATTATATCAAATGATGCATTTATTATGAAAAAATTCAAAATACATTAAGGTATCCGACTACGTTCAGAACCCTGATTTTGCAAAAGCGTTTAAATGGATAATATTTATGATATTTAGTGTCACTTAGATTAGAAAATGTATATAAAATTGTTTTAAGAATAGTATTACAATAAAAAATTATTTAAGTACACTATTTTGACAAAAAATGAACATAGAATGACCCATTTTCAAAATATTCTCCTTTTGTGAAAAATGCTTCTATTATAATAATATTTTGCCTGTATATAGCTCAGACCTCTGTACAGAGGCTCAACTAGAATGTTTGAAATATATAACTTAGAAGTGGGTTTATCCATGTTTTATAACAACAGAGGGGAGAAAGTTTAAGAAAAAAACGCCAATAATTATTTCAATGGGTTGTAATTCTGAAAATAATGTGAATTTTTCAAAAATCATAGTTGAGCCTCTGTACAGAGGTCAGAGCTAAATACAGGCAAAATATTATCATGATAGAAGCATTTTTCATAAAAAGGGAACATTTTGAAAAAAGGTTAGTCTAAATTAATTTTTTGCCAAAATATTGTATTTAAATAATCTCTTTTTGTCAAAATGTGTCCTTCAAACAATTTCATACATGTATTCTAATCTAAATGACACTAAATATCATGAAAATTATCCATTTATGCGCTTTTTTAAAATTACGGTTCCGAACGTAGTCGGATACCTTAAGAAATATTTAATGAGGTATAGACGTACCGTCAAATAATTTTGACTTGTGACTATTGGAAAAAATATTAAAATTGATTACTAACAACTTAACACTCTTAATTCATTGCGAAAAAATATATTTTGTACTGTATAGTAGTGAGTGCTTTAGTTATACGTGTAATTCAAATTAAAGTAATATTAGTGTAACTTCTGTTGTGTGCAACTTAGGTTACAAATAGCTTATAATAAGATTGTAAGATGGTACTTTTTTTGTAGAATGCATACTGAATGGGAGTCATCTGTAAAACGGTTTTCAAGCGAGTCCTTAACGTTATTCATATATGAAAATAATGACTCGCAAACATAGGTATATGAAAACGTGGCTATAATAGCATGAGTCAGCTTCTACAAACAGTTAAATGTGTCTGGAATCAAAGTCAACATTTCCAAACTTTCATTACTGGCATTTTTACTATATGTCAATTCCAACTTTTTTCTGGTTTCAATAAATTTTTGAATCCATATTGAACTACACTGGAAATCAATCAGTTGGATTTAAATTCTTCAATTTCCAACCAGTCGAACTGGGACAAGTTTAATTTATCAAATGTAAACAATCAGGGTATAAAATAAACTTGAGCGTTACCGATAATTATTTTTCGGAGAACATCTCGCTGAAAATTAATCGATTGAAGAATCAATTACCTGAAAAAAATTCTTCTATAATCCTTTTTCTTCGTCTGGTTTCTCGAGTATATCTAAATCTTTGATTTTTTTCCAAGTTTGGGAAAAGTTGTATAGTTTCTTATAATATCTTTTATGAAAACATGCAGTTTAGCGTTTAAAGAGCGAATGAGATCGCTCGTGAGGATTACTTCACGGTGAACTTTGTTATTTTGAACTAAAATGCAAACTCTTTTGATCGGTGGCGTGCCCAAAATATTGTGTCGCGTGCCATAAATGGCACGCGTGCCACTGGTTCGCCATCTCTGTGCTAAACATATGTGACACATCTACTGATGATAGCACTTTTGATCCAGTTCGAAATAAATGTGCACACTTGCTGTCAAATTGCGATGAATAGTTGTTAGTAGTTTTATTCCTAATTTCAATTTGAATATTCATAAGTTGTATATTATTACACAGTAATTAAATTATTTTGTAATAAAAATGAATTGTTTTTGTTTTATAACTATATAACAAAGATTTTATTTTTACTTTTTTACATGGTTTTTTGGGGAAAGTATTTAAAGAATTTTCATTTTACACGATTTTTAAAAATTGTGTGGGACATATCCCCAAATTTACCATAAGTTGTATGTATTTTTTACGCGTTTTTTGTACTGTTTTCTGTGGAATGTATCTACCGTGCAAAAAAAGAGTTGGGGGTGTATAGAATAACTCTTTAAATATAAAAACATATAAAGAGTAATGTATACAAGGATGAGGTTTGGGGTTTAACTCCCCAGAAACCAACAGGCTTTTAATTTTAACCATAGATATTATTTCATGACGTTTTCTTCCACATGTTTTTGAAAATTTAACAATCCCTTCTTCTATAAGAGAGAAACGCTAATACACATAAGAACATATTATGAATATTGATGGTTTAATAACATTTTACGTTGAAGCTATGTATTTTGAGGGACCATGTAATTTCGACCCTCGTTTAAGTAACGAGAAAGGTACCTAAGTTGACACTCTACTCTTCAAACAATTACAACATGCCAAATTGAGGACTTGGAAGTCCAATTGCTTGTAGGTCTAAATTTAGAGAGAGAAAATGTCATAAAAATTCATCAATTTTAATATAAAGTAATTTTTTTTAAAGTTGAAAATACAATGTATTTCTGGACAACGTTTGCCCGCCCCCGGGGTGGGTTTGTGTACAATTTTTTTTTGATGGATTAAAGTGTATAAAATAAATAGATATTAATTTACAAAAAAAGGTGGTAATTATTATTTATTTAATAATAGTGTCTAGGAATTTCAAATTTGTTTCAAGTACTTTGTAAAATATATTGAATCCCTATTTAACGAGTTTTCCACATAACCAACTTTTTTTCGGGAATTAGCGACTTCGTTAAATAGAGGGTCAACTATATATATATATATAATCGACATATATGACATTTGTATAAAAAGTATTAACTCAAATGAATATAGTTAGCTTTACATATAGTTTAGTAGTAAATAATATCTTAAAAATTAACAGATATGAAACAATAAACTTAACGGAAATGAGTATGGAGAGGATAAAAAAAAAAAAAAATTAAACCAAACCTCAAATTTACTCAATAAAAAAAAAGAATTTTCAATTATTAATAATGATTTATAAACATATTCCGTCTTTCTAAAATACAAGAAAAAAATTTGAACACAGACGCCATTTGCAATTCTCCTTGTATGAACTCAAAATGTCGATTTAAGCGTGAACTCTCCGAAAAACAATAGAAACTTGTGTGTGAACTTGATTGAAGGGAAAAAAGTCACAAATCTCCTCCCACACGGTGGTAGGAAACCTTCTCGATCAAATTTCTGGACACTTGCATGGCGAACTCATCATCAAAAAGTAGTAATGAAAGAATAAACAAAGCTTTTTGCAGTTGTCTTTGTTCAAGTTGGGGTTGAACCGCAGGACGTTAACCCTTTAATTTATTTTTCACTTATGGTTCGACACATTTTTCGAATGGTTATATTTTGAGTTCTCATCGCGAATCAGAAAAGCTTGTGAAGATGGTTTTAAAACGTTTTGGAGCTGAAGGAAGTGTTTGTCAGTTTTTTTTTTTTTGTTTTTTTTTTTGTGAACTTTAGGGGCGGTGGTAGAGGTGACTATTAACAGCTTAAATCTTCTTAAATATTTATTCATGACCCAAAAGAGTGGAGTAGAATAAAGAAATAATAGTAATACTAGAATGTTAAGTTTTTGAATTTTAATGGAAATGTTTGATAAGAGTTGTGCACAGAAAATTAAGGATGAAAAAGAATAAAATTTAACTGTTTTATGCTTTTGTTATAAATTTCATTGATGAAAATACACATCAAGAATATATCTTAACTGCTTGACGCGATTTTTCCTCTCTTAAAAAAAGCTAAGAAAAAGAAGTAACGAAGAAAAAAAAAATTAGGTTGTTTAAATATGACAAAAAATAATACTTACGTAATTATTTTAAAAATTTGCACAGTTTACCTCATTATATTAAGACGCTTTTATAAGTTTCACTTGTATGTAATGGAATCTTTGAACTCGATTTTTACCCACTTTAAAAGGTCAGATTAATTCGAAATTTTGTACACTTGTCAAGGACCGATGTCAATACAATAATTTCATAATTTTGTTTCATTGTCCTGATCAGGATTTTGAAAAATAAGGATTTCAAGGAATTCGAGATTTGGCAACTAATTCATTATTTCGTTTCCAGATTAGGCGACTAAAAGATTAAGGAGCAACCTTAAAATCATAAAGAGATTTGTGGTTAATACAAATAAAACAAAAAAAGTGTTCTTTATATGAAAAAGGGTAGGGTTAATGCATAGTTTTTCTGAAAAGGGGGGGAGGGGAAGACTCGTGCATGTGTGTGAATAAAAATAATTTATCTTCTCTTACTGCTAAATATTTTTTTATTTTTATAAAAAATATTTATACGTTTTAGAAGTGATGACACGAATTAACATTATAGCAATACGCTTAAAAGGTGATAAATTTATGTTCCAACTGATAAATTTTTATTTTTATTTTAATAAAGCAATATGTTTTAAAGTAATGATACGAATTAACATTATAGAAATACTTTTAAAAGGTGATAATACGATTGACATTCAGTATTTTTTTTAACGAACTTTTATTAGTTAGACCTGTACCTATAGAGACCTAATCTTTGGAATATAACGATATGGGATTCATCCGAAGCCTAGTAAACGGAGAGAATAAATACCCTTCAGACCCATTAATTAATATCCATTGAAGAGCAAGACTAATTCCAGCAGCCACATAATACCGGCTCCAAATATAAAACTCAAGGATAAATTCAACAAAGAATAAATGATAGTTTTAAAAAATAAAAAGAGAAACGAGTTTTACAGTAGTCGCATATGATGTGTAACATCTAACATGTTATCGAGGTAAATACGCAATATTAACTTTTTTCCTGAAAAAAATATGAAAATCGGGTATATTTGGAAATAATTTTCTATCGAATAATTATATCTTTAATGAAAATTGTATTTAATTAACAAAAGGAGTAATGCAATATTTTATCAAAAATAATTATTCTTGTTCAATTTGGGGAAGAGCGGAGACAATAGACTTATGATAACTAAAATATGACACAATATACTTGTGATTTCAAAGTATTTAAAAACCGTTGAAAAACAGCGTCAATAACAGTACCACTGTTAGCAGTCGAAACATTCTAATTTGTGTTCATTTCGAGCTTGAGTTCATCATTAAGTTAAAGTTAAAATCACCACTCAAAATCAGGGGAAGTGAGTGATAATTTTTTTTATTAGAGCAGAACCGCCTTCGTTATATGGTAAAAGTACAAAATACAGGAAATCTTTAATTTTTTTTGACGGTTTGATTCGAAGAAATGTATACGATCACCGAAACCACTGTTAGTCCATTTTCAAATAAGCATTCTGCCGCACTTATGTCCCCCAATATCATGACTAATGAATTTAGAGTCAAGCACTCGAGTGCTTGATGGCTACTAGAGTTGGACCCCCATGCCAGGGTAGCGAAAAGACACAGCCACGTACTCTCATTGGTCAAATTAAGTAGCGCGCGCTTACGTCACATCCTGTTACACACATCCGTCCCTTTTCATGAAATCCCTCCCAACAAATATCCAGCAACCGAGAGGAAAGATATAACACATAAAAAAAAACAGGCTTTTATTGTAGATCGAACTAAAAAATAAAAAATAATTTATAGTTTAAAAAAAAATAAAAACACGCTTTTATAGTGAATCGAACTAAAAAGTAAAAAAATAATTCTCAGTATAAGAATAAAATGATTAACGAAAAAATTAATTTCATTGTGGTAAAAGCGTGGGGTGTGCTTTGTACTACATTTTTACACTAACTGAGGATTTCGGAATAGAACTAGTAAGAAATTATAGCAATTAATATAGACATTAATTTCTCGTTAATCATTTTATTCTTATACTGAGAATTATTTTTGTACTTTTTAGTTCAATTCACTATTAAAGCGTGTTTTTATTTATTTATTTTTAAACTATACTTTATTTTTAGTTTTTTTAAAACTATAATTTATTTTTAGTTAATTTAAATAAAATTATTTTCAAATGTAAACTATATTAATGAGTCAATCGATAATTTAAAAAGTATTTAACTTTCAATGTGATTTTCATTTTAATAAAGCTAAAGACATTTAGAGAAATTTTAGTTTTGAAAGGAGAAAAGAAAATATTGTTCACACTTAGTAGCATAAATCTTTTTATTTGTAGTTATTATTACTATTATCAGAAACTTTAATGAAAATAATAAAGGTTGTGATAATAATACCACAATTAGAAATTTTGAATCTTCATCTTTTTAAATAAATGTTAACTAAAATTAGTATTGATTTACCTCTTTGGTTAAAGAAATTTGCATAAATGGATATGAAATATTTTTTTTATTAAAAAGATCAGCCTAAAACCCTTATCATCATTTTACTTAATAAGTTTGTTATTAATCACAGTGAAAATCCTTTAACACGAAACTAAAGGAAATGAAATAATTGTTCATGTTAAAGGATAGTGCAAAAAAAAAAAAAAAATTACATTTAACAAAATTAAGTTTATTACAGTACATTTTATTTACATAGATATGTATATATGCATGTATTTAATAAAAATCAATGAAGCAAAAACATTCACGAGAGCTTAATAGAATTTATTATAAAATTTTCAAGTTTTTTAAAAGACAAATCATTTATTGAGTTTTTAGAAAATAATCTGATATTTTCAATGTGAATTTTCTTTTTTAGCATCAAATTGCCAACAAATTGACATATATAGGCTTATTCTCTACAAACAAGAGATAACATCCAACAATCACATTCGAAAAACACATAGACAGTAGGAAAATCACGCAATGAAGGACATACGAGTAACCGAGATTAAAAATTATAAAATAGATGCTGCAGTGTTATAAACATTGCTGACTTAGGACAGCTAATATATAAAATAATTTATATAAAAGTGGGGTTGAACATGTTTTTTGGCCAGCCAACCTTCCCCCTTTATGTAAATAATACTGAGCAAAAACCTATTGAAAGTAATGGAAAGGAATATCTAAATCCATTACAAGATAGAGGTAACTTATCTAAAAAATTGAACTTAAAACTGCAGAGCCCGTGCTAAATCTGAGTGCAATAAATAAGTTATTGCCAGATTCTGGACCCTAATGCAGATTTAAATCATGTGAAAGGCTGAAATGTAGCACTTAACAAAAGTATAAAAAGAATGGAAATAAAAATTAATAAGAGTTTCAAATTATAGCATAATTTTAATAACACTAGATTAAATATGAACAAAATAATAATAAGTAATTTTATCTAATATTAAATATAGAAACTATAACTATGAAATATTTAAGTTTATAGTAATAAACTATTATAATCTAAAATTTTAATCCTTACTATTTTGAATAGTTTATTCATATAACTTTTAAAAAAATTTAATTTGGGTATTTCTGATTTAAACAGTATTTAGTAAAATGTTTATAATTATTTCTTATATATATATATATAATTTTTTTAAAAAAAAATTGGGGTTGTTAACACATTATTATCATCTACTGTAACGAATTCTTCCGATGACACTAGGACTGTACTATAATGCTAAAAAATAATGTAAAAATACCCTTTCTTTTCCCCATCCCCCTTAAATTTTTGTTTTTCCCTATTTTGCTCTTTCCCCGGAAGGAAATATTTTTATTGGATTTTGTTTCGGATAAAAAAAAAAAATGAGAAAATACATAGTGTTTGTGTGGGGAACGTTGATTTTTTGTGTTACCCAATATTTCGTCTTAAGGGTTTTCGCGTTAAACGTATTTCGCTGTATTTTAACTTACTGTCTTAAATGGGAAAAAAAAATTTATGTATCAACAATTAAAATTTCTCTAAAATTATTTATGTATTACTTAACTGATGAATATTCATCTGAATTGTATTTGACGATGAACAAAATAAGAGTTCCTGAAAATTTGATAAAACGAGTAATCTTATCCAAATCTGATAGCTTTCTGAGATGTTAAACACTTTATCAGAGGGAATTTCTTGCTAAGATTTATAGTAATTATTCGGAGAAGTTGCATCATTTTTCATTTCCTATTATCTGTTGTTTATAATTAATATATTTTTTAGGTTTTTTTTTACTTAGGTAATTATAACATATTCTACAAGATAATTCTTGCAAAAAAAGCAGTGCTTCAATTCTAAAATAATAAGAGATTGTTTCACATACCCCTGTTTATCTTGGAATATTCATTTAAACTTCTGCAGATATTGCTTATCAACGTAATTTAGATTCATTTCACAAATTAAGAAAGAAAGATTATTTTCTGCTTTGTGTTATTCAACTGAAATTTAGTGCTCCGGCATACAAAGTAAAATTTGTAAAAAAATATCTACCACATACATTTAACAAAAAAAGATGAAAAAAAAAATTTCATTAATTTAAGCCAGATTTGATCTTTAGGGATTCCTCGCACGTTAAAGCAAAAAAAGAAGACTGTTGGCAAATCGAATTTTTAAACCATAGCAAGAAATAAGATAATTGAGCTGGTACCCCTATCTTCAAATTACTACACCACACCAACGTGAGGACTTTGAGCCCCGACGTTTAATGTTCTTTTTCCCTTTACGGGGGGGCTCAGGGTGGCTCCAGGCCAAACCATGACTCACCAATCAGGGTTGGGTAAGGGACCACTTTCGGGTTACTTTAGCACAACCAGGGCGTTTCGGAGGGCCATGGGGGGGTTTTTGCCTAACGATTTTAAACTGTTTCTCAAACTTGTTTCTAAGAGAGCCCTCGCGTATTGTATACTTGATTATGTATGCTTGCATTTAAATGCTTTTTAATAATTTATTAACGCCAGTGGCGCACACAGAAACTTTTCTAGGGGGAGGGGTCCAGGGTTGGGGAAGTCCACCTTTCCCGTGTCATACCCCAATGCCCCCCCAACTTTTAATTTTGCGATTTTGGGGGAAAAAAAAACGAAAAAAAAATTAGAAAATAATTATTTTAAAAAAATAGTTTATTAAATTTTACGTATTATATACATAGGATTATAATAAATAAAAAAGCAAAAAGGTTTGGGGGGGTCGGACCCGGGGGGTACCCCATTGTGTGCCCCTGATAAATCCCCCCTTTTTTTATTTTAAAATATAAGATGAAAATATAAATGAACAATATGTTCTATTAAATTTTTACTGTAGATTTTTTAAGATACGTTTAATATTGATACGTTGAATGTTTGACCTTAATAAAATAATACATATTTAAGGGAATGTATGATTTGGAATCCACCAGTGGTGAATACTGAACTGCGAATTTAGACAAGTTTCTCCATATAGTACATAAAAAAGATGAAATAATTTATGAATTTTTGTATTCAAATAGTTAATATACTAATAAAGAGTATAAAAATAATGAAGCCTCTTAAAAAGTTTTAAATAAAATATAATTTTGCTGTTAAGAAATCGGGAATTAATTTCACAAACCAATATAGTGAGGTAAATCTACTTTTTGTTTTAAATGGGCAAATGGCAACAAGAGAAAGGGATGTATCGTATGTAGCAGGCAGCCAGGCAGTGGCGTAACGTACACCCCCGAAACCCCAGCATCGA
Source organism: Trichonephila inaurata madagascariensis (assembly GCA_019973955.1). Lineage (NCBI taxonomy): Eukaryota > Metazoa > Arthropoda > Arachnida > Araneae > Nephilidae > Trichonephila > Trichonephila inaurata. The sequence goes on from BMAV01007706.1 coordinate 405,573, forward strand.
GGAGGGCCCAGGGCTCTAGGGGATCCACAGCCGAACGCCATACCCCTTTTGTGGCTCCAAATTGGGGGGGCCCAAAAAGTGACTTTTAGGGGGAAAAAATTTTCTCCGTTACGCCACTGGAGCCAGGGGCGAAAAAGGGTACAGCCGTATCAGTACGGAGCCCCAACCCCCAGGGGGTCAACACGGTCAAAAATGTTTCAAATTTTTGAAATGTTATTAATGAATCCTTTTATTTACTTTTTAAAAAGACCCCCCCAGCCCCAAAATTTTTATACGGGGGTAACTTGGGGAAGTCAAGCCAGTGGGGGGAGCCATGTATATTTTTCTTTACTACTACTTTCTTTTTTGAATCATTTTCAGAGCCGAAAATATGATACGGTTTCTTTCCTTATC